>CM076575.1:932654032-932843399 GCA_034641835.2 Pinus albicaulis | reverse complement strand
TTGTATAAGCCTGAAAACCAATCACTGATTGGCAGTCTTATACAGAAAATATAGGGTGAAAATAAGGAACACCTAACACTCTATATTTTCCAAAAAAAAAAAAATCTCTCTTTCATTTCACAAGTTTTGTGACCATCCATTCCATTCCATTCCACTTCATCCCATTTCATTTCACTCCACTTCATTCCATTTCACTTCATTTTATTCCATTTCATCAATAAAATTCTTTTTCATGACCATTTCCATCTGGTCATTTGTCATCCGTTCATTTCCATTCATCCAAATAATATGATACCATGTCGATTTCATGGTGACATCTTGTTCTAACGGTGACACAGTTCCCGCGACGAACGATTCATGACTACCACTCTGTTTTTTTCAAAAAAAAAATTGATCCAGATTTTATGCAGGAACGCAACAGAATACAAAAATAACCATGAACATAGAGATGCGGCAGAAATAATGCTTCATTTCATTAATATCAAATAACAGAAATATGCTTACAGGCATAATGGAAATAAAATAGCTAGGGTGCTGGTAGCGAATCTCTGAGAAGAGATGTGATGGCTACATACCTCTGAACTGTGTTACAATGAGGCTTGAGGGCCTATTTATTGTTGAGAAACAATGTAGAATATGAAACGTCCCAAAAACCTAGTGGAGGTAAGTACTTGGCCACAGCTGGCTGGTTGGTACGATCAATTCAACCGGGGGCATAACTTTGGCACCGAATCCTGGTTACGCGTTCAATAGCTGCTGTGTATGGCTGACAGGGGACTACAACTGCAGGTTCTATAAACTGCTAAAAATAGTAAGTTTTGTTGCAACTTGAAAATTGAAAGAACTGAAGATGGGGGTTCAAATGGAATAGGTGGGTGGCCACCAATATCCACCTGGATCATTAAGCCCCCAAAACGACTCCGAGAGTGGAGGACCCGAAAACCTGCTAAAAATAGTAAGTTGTGCTGAATGTGAAAATCTGCAAGAATTGATGGTGCTGGTCCAAATGGAATAGGTGGGTGGCCCCCGATATCCACCTGGATCATTCCTCCCTCCTTAGGAAGCAATGGTCCCCATTGCGTTGAGATCCTCCATGAGATGAGGCAAATTCTGTTGAACTGAGTATTAGATGTGTTGAAGATGTCATGGACCTGCGGGTGGACATGTTGGATGCGTTTAGTAAATTTGGTTTCTTTGCTCCCGACCCTGTCTGATACCTTGTTTGGATTCTGTGTATTAGGCTTGCGAGATGTGTGGCAACTTGCTTGTCGAGGTGAGAGTACGCACGTTGAGATGAGATCAATGGAGTGCTTGTCCTGACAGTGTAGAGGAACCTCTATGGGTGAGGAGAAATTGTCATCGTATTCCTCCATGACTTTGTCCATCTGCTGCAACCGTGAAAGGGAGCCCTGTTTCGAGGATGTGGCCACAATATTCTTCTTTCCCTGTGAGTGAGTCGTAAGGAAGATGAATTTCCTGGTCTGGGAAACAATCTTACTGCGTTGTTTTGCAGTAGTCAAAGAGATGGCAGGAGGCGGTACTACCTCCGGTATCCTGTACAAGTTATTTCCCAGAGTAATAATAACAGCACGAGGCCTAGACTCATACACAGCATGTCGCCTCCACAAGTATGGTTGGCCCAATAATACATCAGCTACATCAAGAGGAGCAACATCACACAATGCCTCATCCGTGAATGGCTTGATACTGTATGGAAGTCGGCACTGCTGGCGGATGCGGAGATCTCTCCCTGGGTGGAGCCACCCGATGGTATACGGCTGTGGGTGTGCTATGGTTGGTAGGCCGAGCCGCTTCACGACGTCTGCTGAAATGAGGTTCTTTTGGCTTCCACTATCGACGAGAAACTGCAGCGGAGAACCCTTCACCCACATCTGCGACTGGAAGAGGCGCTCCCCCTCCTCTGGATCCTCTGGACCCTCCTTTTGGATCTTGGTGGTGGCAACAATGGCACTGGGATCCGCATCAATGATATGCTTCCCTTTGTCATTGCCTTTGTCTGGTTCTAACTCAGGATCAGAAAATGCATCTGATTCGGGTGCCTTTAGTTCGACCACCAAAGACTGTTTGGCCCGACACTCGTTTGTGCTGTGAGTGGGGCTGTTATGAAATTCACACCACTTCCCTGTGTCCTTCTTTGGATTTGTGGTGTTATTCTGAGTCGCATTGCTTTGGCCTTGCCCCTTGTTCTTCGATTCGGGGGCACCTTTCGGATTCGCAGATCCAAAGTCTCGCTTCTTCTGCTTAAATTTCTGCTCGATCTTGGCGACATAGCGATATGCCGTGCCAAGCGATGTAATGTCGAGGAACTCCATTTCCTCCTGAATGTGTTTGTGCAGACAGCCGCGGTACTTGAGCACCAAATGTCTCTCTGAATCTTTAATACCCAACTTTGTGCGCAGGGTATGGAACAGATTCGTCAGTTCATGCACATCTTGATCCTTTTGTTGCCGCAGCGTGGTCCATTGGATGTATTTGTCATCATAGCTCCCCACGAGGTAATATTGTTCCTTGATTCCATCTCGGAACGAATTCCAAGTGGGTGTGGCCGAGAACAGAGAGGGTTCCCCTTCGCCCTCTTGCTCACGGTAGGTTTCCCACCAATCTTTGACATGGGGGGCGGCTTTGAGGAGTGCAAAAATAATCTTTTCTCGATCAGAGAAGTCATGGACCGAGAAATACCCTTCCAACAAATTTAACCATCTGTCTACAGTGTCTGCATCTATTTTTCCTTCAAATATAGGAATGTCAAAGTTTACCTGTACCTTGAAGGGAGTGGCGCCTCCAGAGTGGCTGTTGGATGCGGATGCGCCATATGTGGGCAGTCGTTGAAGGATTTGAGCAAAGTTATCCATCATCACGTTCCTTTGTTTCTCGAGAGCCTCCTCGAGCAGTATTTTGATAGGATCTCCTGCTCCCTCGTCTTTCTTTTCTTTCGCCATGGGAGGTCGTCGGGGTTTGCGAGGCTGATCTTGCAAGGGTTCAACCAGATCGAGCCCTAACTCCTTATACCCTGACCGCGTTGGGGACATGCAAAGAAAAACAAAGAAAGAGCAGACCCGCTCTGATACCATTGATCCGGATTTTATGCAGGAACGCAACAGAATACAGAAATAACTATGAACATAGAGATGCAGCGGAAATAATGCTTCATTTCATTAATATCAAATAACGGAAATATGCTTACAGGCATAATGGAAATAAAGTAGCTAGGGTGCTGGTAGTGAATCTCTGAGAAGAGATGTGATGGCTACAGACCTCTGAACTGTGTTACAATGAGGCTCAAGGGCCTATTTATTGTTGAGAAACAATGTAGAATATGAAACGTCCAAAAACCTAACCGTAGGAGATGAGGCGCCAAAACTGTGGGCGCCCGTTTGGGTAAATTGGTGGTTCAACTTTCCAGGGGCATAACTTTGGCACCCGATCTCCGTTTTACGCGTTCAATAGCTCGTTAGAAAGATCTGCTCAGGGACTGGCCCATCGGGACCCGAAAAAATGCTAAAAATAGTAAGTTTGTTGCAACTTGAAAAATGAAAGAACTAATGATGGGGGTTCAAATGGAATAGGTGGGTGGCCACCAACATCCACCTGGATCATTAAGCCCCAAAAATGGCTCCGAGAGTGGAGGACCCGAAAACCACCCTTTAAAAAATGATGGATTTGACCTTTAAATGTGAAAATGCAAGAATTAATTGGTGCTGTTCAGAAATGGAATGAGTGGGTGGCCATGAGTATCACGGATCGAGAATGTGACGGATATTGTTTCATAATCTTGTGTTGGAAATAAAATGCAGGTATGAGGACCAAAAATGAAGACATGGAGCATTCAAAATATCAATGAGGAGCAACAAATTGAAGACCAAGGAAAAAGGCAAAGATTCCAAGGTATGAGTAAAATTCATTTCAAATAGCATTGAAAACACATTTTTATATAGTTCTAAACCATAAGCTCCATCCATTATGTGCAATGATTATATTGACAAACTCCGTAACCCTTTCACGATCTCCATATGATCTTCTCGCATTCATTCTCAAACGGTCCCATAATTAAACCTCTGATCTTCACTCATACTCCGATATTCCACCTATGACAATGAGACGTAGTTGATTTGACTACGGCTTCTTTCAGCCGCATAAAATCCATAATTGTTGTTCAAACGTGCTTACATTTATTTTGCAGCCACCAAATTTCAAACACTGCCAGATGTGTTATACTCTTCCTATTGTTCTATTAATCTCACAGCCGTATCTCTGCCGTGCTCACGTAACCCTTCTCTGTTCCGCTTCTCTCCATTTCATTCTCTGTTATGCTACAGTCTGTATACCCACTCTCTGATATCTACCTACAGTCATCGTGCTCATTTATGTTCATTCAGCCGTCCTACTTCCATTGAACCCTCCTCATGCAGGCAAGTTTTTAAAGAGCAGAAAGGAGGATGGGTAAATTTTTGAGAGCAGAACCAGAAGGACCTAAATTCATGGAAGGATATCCGCAAGTCAGGGATATATTGAAGAAGGCAAAGTGGCTGCGGTTTATCCAAAAGTTTAGAGGCTACCATAAAGAAGTGACAAAAGCTTTTGCAAGGTCGTTCAATGGCCTGGAAGTAGAGATTGGAGACCTTAAGTTCACGGTGAATGAGGCATCTATAGCATCTGCCATAGAACTTCTTCAAGAGGGTGAACGATGGTTTAAGAACAAAAGCATTAGTGATGAAGCTTGGAGAGTAATTCTACATAACCCAGGTATGGACATAACTATTTTTAAAAGAGGAATTCCTATTCATGCTTTGAAAGAGGAATGGGCTACTTTGCTGCTAGTTGTTCAAAAATTCATTACCTGTGAAGGCCGTTTTGGGTCCATGTATATGTACCATACCAAATTGCTGATGAATTTTCTAGATAATCAAACTCTCAATCTTCCATATTTTCTATTAAATAGTTTGAAGAAGATGTCTGTGACTGTTCAGAAACATTTAGGGGATGTAGAACCACATCTATATCACCATGGTCTTGTAAAAATTTTGATTGAAAAAGAGTTAAAGGAGAAGAAGGATACATGGGAACAATTTTTTATCAGAAATTTCTTTGAGGAACCTCAAGAAATTCCTGAAGGTAGCACATCAAGAAGGAGTAGGAGAAAAAGAACAAATGATGAAACTCAAAGTACTCCTACTACTACAATTGAAAGAACTAGTAGGGAAGAGAGACTGTCAAAAAGGAAAAAGAAAGAAACCAAGGGTAAAAAGCCAATAACATCAAAAGAGAGAAAAAGTATTGAGGCTATACATCAAACCCCTTCTTCCGAAGAAGAAGATCATCAAGTGTTATCTGAGAGATTGGTTCATCTTCAAGAACAGTTATCTATAGCCAAGAAGAAAGAGAAAGGGAAACAAAAGCAAAAAGATAGTGGTCCACAACGTGTGAGAAGAAGTTCCAGGCTTAAGGGGAAGTTGAGGAAAATGCAAATGAAGGGACCTCATTTTATCGATTTGGGAGAAGAAACATCTGAACAGTCCCTAGCTGACTATAGTCCATCTCACTCTCAGTCATTCAGTGAACCTGGTTTATTTCATTCTCAGTCAGACATTGAACATAGTCCATCCCATTCTCAGCCAGATGTTGATGTGAGCCCTTCTCAGCCAGATTTTGAAGACAACTCTCCTTCACGGCATTTTGGGGACAACCCAATAAAAATGACACCTGATATAGACCCCAAGCAGCAAGAAGTATATGATTATATAGAATATTTAGAAAAAGCAGCTACAGGTCCCAGTACTTCGTCCATTCAGCCTCACACAGTACAAAATGATCTAGTCCAATCACTGAAACAGGAAGTCTTTGAGCTAGAGCTTTTAAATAAACACATTAAAAATGAAAATGAGGCATTGAAGGAACAAAGTAAATTGGACAAAATCATTCATGATAATACCATGCTACATCTGGGAATATGGCAGAAGAAGAACAAGAAATTGAAAAAGAAATGCCAGAAGTTAAACAGAGCACTGGTTAATATCAAATTCAGATGTTTAATGAAGAAACCCAGGATGTTAGTAGCACCAAGGAAGAGGAGGAGAGGATTGGATGTACTGGCTGAAGTGTCAAGGCATATGAACTGAAGAAGGATTATCAAAATTTTGGTTGCATGAGGACACGCAACACATTCACAGTGGGGGTATGTTGAGTCTCAAATCTGCATCTTTCTTATACATCTTCCTAGACCTTTTTCACTCACCTGAACCTTCCAAGTTGTCAATATCATTGTATATTAATTGCAAAAGAGCATCTAAAATTGTTTTTAACTATATTTTGTGTCTGCTGTTTGATTTAGATTTTTTCTCATTTAGCTGCGGAATCTTGCCACTTTCCGCAGCTGCTGCAACTTTCCGCAGCCATTTTGTGAAATTCTATGTTACAGGTGTCTTCAGGAAAAACGAGCCACATGGGCAAGTCAGAAATGATGTGGACATGGATCGTGTCCTATTGGTTCGAGCAAATTCACTTAGGGAGGCTGTGGTCAAAGGTGGCCAAGTGGAAGTCAACCGTAGAGTCCCACGGTGACAAGACTCTGTTTCTCAGCACGTGAAGATTTGTATGGCCGTTTCTGAGTTACGGGAGACACATCAACACATGTACACGGCTCCATAAGCCGAATCCAACATCCACTCTTTATAGATTTACTCCTCAATGCGGCCATGATCCTAGATCTTTGGACGTAATGGTTTACGTGTTTTCTATCAGCATAAACTTTAGGGAATTAGTTATATCACCTTCAGTTATAAATAACACGTTTGCATACGCATAAGAGTTAGTTTTTATTAGTCTCCATTAGCCTCCAGATAGCTCTGTAATGTAATTACGTTGCCACTGTGCCGTAATATCACCTCTCTGTTATGACTGCATTTTAATATATAAGAAGACTCTGTTTCCAAGCGTAATTCATATTTGAAGGCTGTTGCCAAGGCTGGTGCAGAGGGCCCCTGCACACGCTGAGGTTTTGTGCATTATTGTATAGTTCTTGTTTTATTTCTTTAAGCTCATTGTGCCATAAGTCATTCATGTGTTTATACATTGCATCTTTCATGGTATTTATGCTTCATCTTTGTTTATAATCTTTCATGCTTTACACTTTACTTCTGTCCAGAATCTTTCATGTTTTATGTTAACTGATCAGTGTTCTTGTTTCAGATTTCAAATAGGAAGCCCGGGCATTTGCATATCTTTTGACTAATGACATGGAATCAATATTGTTCTGCTGCTAATTTAATTTTCTTAGTTTCTGTTTAATTTCAGTACTTCTTTGTTTATTTCAGTCTTGCTCATTTACTTCAGTAGTCAGATTTAGATATATTAAATTGCTCATGACATTTTCAGTTACCTCCGAAAGCCACATCTGGACTGATGGTGAGGGATTGAAGTATGAATGTGTAGTTTGATATTAGTTTACTTTCTGCAAATTAGATATATTAAATTTCTCATGTCATTTTCAGTTACCTCTGAAAGCCACAGCTGGACTGATGGTGAGGGATTGAAGTATGAGTGTGTAGTTTGATATTAGTTTACTTTCTGCAAGTTAGATATATTAAATTGCTCATGTCATTTTTAGTTACCTCCGAAAGCCACAGCTGGACTGATGGTGAGGGATTGAAGTATGAGTGTGTAGTTTGATATTAGTTTCTTTTTCTGCAAATTAGATATCAGGTTGCTCAAGTTGTTTATGGTTACCTCCGAAAGCCATAGCTAGACTAATGGCGAGGGATCAGAATATAAGTTGATGTAATTTGATTTAGATTTACTTTGTTGCAATTCTTGGATTTCTTTAAGTATAGTTTCTTTTGTGTTTAGACAGCAGCAAGAGAGTTTGGTTTTCATGCTCAATAGTTCACTGTTTTGATTTACTAGGTTAGCAGCACATCTTCATTTCCTTTCAAGTTTTGTCATTGTATGTTTCAAATTCCTTTTGAAGTTTCAAGTTGGTAAATCATTATAAAGGATATCATTGCCTTGAACAATCATAACCATACTTGTTTTTATTTTAGAATTTCCATCTCACATTAGAAAACCAAAAACGACAAAAAGGTAAGAAATAGGTTATCTTGCACATATAGTGCGCCACACTTCATCGGCTTACGAATCCCGGATTGATAAATTAATGTAGCAATTTAGGACACACTAAATTGACCAAACATTTTGGCGCCGTTGCCGGGGAAGTGTAACTAGGTAGCCAATTTCTTAAAAAAAAAACAAAAACAAAATAATAAAAGAAGGGAAAACTTGATAACTTCTTGAAGTATGCTCTCCTCTTGCACCTAGTGTGATCTGGAGGATCAGAAAAGAGAGTTATTGGTTTAGTAATTTCTTAAGTATGCTCTCTTCTTACACCTAGTGTGATCTGGAAGATCAGAAAGAGAATTATTAGCCCAACTTTAAAATAAAAATAAAAAAATGACATGCATAGAGCAAGAGATTCTAGGGGAAGGTTTATAGCTAAAGCCAAGAGTTCGATTTTCACAACTCCATCTTCTTCAAGGCATAGACAAGATTCACCACCATCTACCCCTAGCCTTAAGATTTTGGAATTCAAGGAGTAGCTGAATTAGAGGATTCTCCTATACCACCTACCAAATCTCATTTAGAAAAGGAAGAGACTCCCTCTCATCCTCCCTTGATAGAAGAATCAGAGGACTTTAAGGACTCTAAAGAAACTATCATGGCAGAGGAAATAATAGATGGATTTAGAGGTAGAGGTAGAGGAGGAGGAAACAATGGAGACAACAATGGTGAAGATAATAATGGAAGAAATAGGGAAGGAGATAAACTTGTTTTGGATTCCCTATAGTTGATGAGGAAACTCATAAAACAATGAAAAATATCTCACCATCTATCCTCCCTAACTTTTATGGATTGTGAAGTGGGGGATCCATCGAAACATTTATTTGAGTTTGAAGTGGTGTGGCGAACTCTGACTGACTATATGGAACTCTCAAAAACTCAAAGTCGTTTCCTTCAACTTTGAAAGGGAGTGCTGCTTTGAAATGGTTCATGGGATTAGCTACTCAATCTATCAGGGACTTGGAATGATATGAAAACAAAAAAATTTTTGGATAGATATTTGGACTATTGTATGCCCACCAATCACAAGGATGAGGTATTCAAAATGATACAAAAAGAAGATGAAAACTTGGAAGATTTACTTGAAAGATTTCAATACAACTTGAAAAAGAGCAAAGATGAGAAACTTAGATGATGAAACCTTGAAAGCCCTCATATTAAAAGCCATTAGAGATGAATGGATAGATATTTTAAACATGATGGGGGAAAGGAGACATTTCTCAACTTCCACTTCGTGACATAACGGAACTATGTGTCCATCTCTCAAGAGGAAAATCTAAAGCAGGGAAAAGAGGCCTGGGGATCCTTCTCTTATTAGAGCTAACAAATCTGCAAGCTGGGATCGGTAAGTAGGGCGAGAGATTGTGTAATATGCTTGATGAATTCAAAAACTGATATCTTAGGGAGCCTAGTGAACAACTAGACACCCTTAAAATCCAAAACAAGCGAGAGCGAGAAAGCGGATGCTTTAGCCATCTTTTTGTCGAAATGTAGGAAGAAACATGCTTTAAAGGGAATGTCCCTTGGATGCAAAAGTTGTGGAAACATGTATAATTTTCTCGAGAGAATCATGAGATCAAGGATTGTCCTTCAATTCTACGGACTCAAAAGACATTTTTTTCAAGAAGACAAATTAGGTAGAATCTCTCTATTTTGTTGCAAGAAGACCTTGGCGGGGACAACAAACTCAAGGGTTTTTTAAACACCCTATGAATCTTCAAAACCCCACCAAATTGGAATCCTTGGCAACAACCTTGGCCCCAATATCAAAATTCATATCAGCCATGGGTACAAGGGATGCAAAATCCTTATGGGAGATTTGCTCGAATTTTATCAATATCCTCCATCTTTTCAAAATCAACAAGCTCCACAACTTCCAGAGCCCAAATCCACAAATTTCATTACCATTTCCCACAACAACAACCTTCTCAACAAAATCCAAATTCTCAACTCATGCTCCCATACCAACAAAAGACAAATCAACTTCGACTCGAGCCATTGCCAAATCCTAACAATAAAAATCCTTAGAATACTTACATGGTAGAAGGACAACAATTTCCTACCTATATGATTGTTCCTCTCAATGATGTACAACTCGGATCACGGTAGAGTTTTAGAAAAACCTTCTATAGATATTCAAGAACAAGATACCTTTGAGGAGGACTCTCTTAAAGTCAATGAGGGTTACGAGAAGCATCCTCTTCAAAATTCAAACATTCGAAAAAGTAAAAGAAAAGTTAACACCCACAACTCCTATAGTTGAGCAACACTGCATCTTCATCTACACCTCCTTTTCCTAAAAGACTACAAATTGACAAGGGGGTGGAAAAACAAATCTTATGTTGCCTAACTATGATTTTCTAGATGAATTGAAGAATGTTTGTATCAAGATTCCCTTGCTACTAAGCCATTCGAGAGATTCCTATTCTAGCAAAAACAATAAAGGAGTTGAGTTTCAAAAGACCCGGAAGAAACTAAAAAGACAGAAGAATCCACTTGGTAGGGAAAAATTACGAGATATTATGATGGGAAAAATTACCATCGCGAGATATGTAGATCCGGGAAGTCAATTGTCAAGACACATATAAATGGGATAGAAATTCCAAATACATTGATTGACTTAGGGAGCTGTTCATCAACATTATGAGTAGGCAAGAACTATGGACTAGCTAAAACTTCCTAACCTTCTTTTTACACCTACTTTCTATGCCAACTTGTAGATCGATCAATTATTAAAGCCCGAGATGGTGTATTAGAAGATATTTCGGTCTCCTTAGATTCTTGGGAATATCCGGTAGATTTTATGATTTTGACTCCCAGAAGTAATCTAGGAGGCACCCACTTATCTTAGGAAGACCTTGGCTAGCCACGGTGATGCTTTTTATTAGTTGTAGATACGGGATATGTACATTTCTAATGGTAATTAAACAAAGAAATTCAATTTGTATCCTCCGGCCAAAAGCAATCACAGAAATAGGAGACAATGAATGGGTTGATGATGAGGACACTATCTACAACATTTGTCTTTACCATTTCGGAAATTAGTGAGGATAGTCAAATTAAGACACATTAGAAAATTTTTGAGACATCTTGCGAATATGACCCCACACAATTTCGGTTGGAATCGACATAGAATATTTATCATCAAGACAAATGTCTCTTTACTCTATGGAAGAGTTTGGTAGTTCTACTATTGAGATTTTTTTCAGGGAAAAACATTGAATATCAACAAACATTTGGAAAAGTCACAACGAAGAACTAACCAAAATCTTGCAAAAACATTCTCTTGCATTTTCATGGGAGTATCTTCGACATGAAAGGTATTGATCCTAAGACTTGCATCCATCATATCTATATTGAGGAAAACGGTAGACGATCAGATAACCTCAAAGAAGGATGAATCCAAATCTTAGGGAGATAGTGAAAGAAAGAGCTCCAAAAACTACTCAATGTAAACTTCATTTATCCAATTTCGAGATAGCTAGATGGGTTTCTCCTTTGGTTATAGTACCTAAAAAGAATGGTAAATGGAGGGTATGCATTGATTACGGGGGAATTGAATAAAGCAACTTTGAAGGATCACTTTCCTTTGCCTTTTATCGATCAGGTATTAGATACATTAGCGAGTAAAAAGTACTTTTTCATTTTTTGGATGGTTTTAGTGGCTATAATCAAATTCGAGGGTAGCACTCGAAGATCAAGATAAGACCACATTTACTTGTCCATGGGGAACTTTTGCCCTCTGCGAGTGCTTCCTTTTTGGGTTATGTAATGCTTTGCAACATTCCAAAGGGAAAGTACTAAGGAACTCCTACGATCTAATCCATGATTGTGTAGAGGTTTATATGGATGATTTTACGAGTTTATGGTAATTCATTTTGAAGAGGCATTAGAAAATTTGGAAAAATTTCTTATAAGATGTAAAGAAACAAACCTTTCATTAAGCCATGAAAAATGCTTTATGATATATATTGAAGGGATTTTTGTTTTTAGGGCATCATATTTTAGGAGATGGGATTAAGGTTGATAGATCAAAAGTTGAAGTCATCTCCAAGTTACCTATTCCAAATTGTCAAAGAGATGTTAGAAGTTTTTCTAGGATTTACGGGTTACTATAGAATATTTATAGAAAACTTCACTAAAATAACCTTTATCCCATCTCTTAAATTGCTTACAAAAAAGCGTGAATTTAAATGGGATCTGATTGTCGATCGGCCTTTGAAACTTTGAAAACAAAGAAATATACGAAGCACCTATCTTGAGAGGACCAAATTGGGGAAACTCCCTTTCCATATTTCTACGGATGCCTCGAGATCTGACTCTAGGAGGCTGTGTTGGGTCAAAAAAGATTTAGTTCCTTATGCCATTTATTATACCGATAAAAATTTGACTCCCGACGAGTTGAACTATCTTGTATGTTGAAAAAAGAGTTTTTTAAAGTACATTGTTCATGCAATTAATAAGTTTAGACATTATATAACGAGGCTATAGAAACTTTTATTCATACTGACCATTCTACAATTAGATATTTAATGAACAAACCTAGTTACTAATGGCGAGTGACAATGATGTGCTCTTACTTTTGCAAGAATTCAATATTCTTGTGTTAGATAGACCGGAAAACAAAAATACGATAGCTGATTTCTTATGCAGGGATTCGAATACTAAAGAAGATTCTCCTGTAGAGGATAAGTTTCTCGAATGAATACTTGTTTGCAGTAACTATTAAGACTCCTTGGTATGCAGATATTGCTAACTATTTGGTTACAGGGAAACTACCTTCACATTTATTTCCAAGTGAAAAACGAAAAATTATTCAGGAGAGTTCAAAATATTCATGGATTTCTAACTAATTGTTTAAAACAGGGCCAGATCTTGTGATCAGAAGATGTGTCAGGGAAGATGAAATGCCTGATATTCTTAAGGCATGTCATGATGAACCATGCGGCGGACACTTTGCGGACAAAAGGACGGCCTATAAAATCCTTTCCTTGGGATATTATTGGCCTTCTCTCTTAAAAGATGCAAAACAATATGTCAAAAGGTGTGATAGCTGCCAAAGAGTAGGGAAACCTACCCTTTCAAATGAAATGCCATTGCAAACACAGGTACTCATTGAACCCTTTGAAAAATGGGCTTTAGATTTCACTGGACCTATTAATCCACCATCTAAGCAAAAGAAGTATATATTGGTTTGTACTGATTATGTTAATAAATGGGTAGAAGCTAAAGCATTAGTATCTGCTACTGAAAATTCAGTTGTTCATTTTCTTTATGAGGATATTTTTACTCGCTTTGGTGTTCCAAGAGAAATTGTGACAGATCAGGGGAGCCAATTCACATCCAATTTGGTGGAAAAGTTGATGGAAGAATACAAAATCAAGCACATAAGATCTACTCCTTACCATCCACAAGAAAATGGTCAAGTGGAGTCCACAAACAAAGTTCTTGAAAGTATCATCACCAAAACTGTTCATCTACATAGAAGAGACTGGGCAGAAAGGCTTCCAGAAGCCTTGTGGGCCTACAGAACTACATGGAGGAATACAACAGGACATTCTCCCTATGAACTTGTTAATGGGAAAGAAGTCTTGCTCCCCATTGAGTTCCAAGTCAAGACCTTCAAGATAGCAGTTCAGTTGGGGATGGACTTATCAGAAGCCCAAAAGCATAGAATGGAGTAGTTGAATGAGCTAGATGGAAACCAATCACTGATTGGCAGTCTTATACAGAAAATATTGGGTGAAAATCAGGAACACCTGACACCCGATATTTTCCAAAAAAAAAAAAAAAATATCTCTTTCATTTCACAAGTTTTGTGACCACCCACTCCATTCCATTCCACTTCATTCCATTTTATTTCACTCCATTTCACTTCATTTTATCTGTTTCATTCCATTTCACCAATAAAATTCTTTTTCATGACCATTTCCATCTATTCATTTGTTATCCATTCATTTCCATTCACCCAAATAATAGATGTGTCAGTTTCCACAGCTGACATCTGTTTCCGCAGCTGACACCAGTTTCCGCAGCCAGAAGCAGATTCCGTAGCTACCACTCTGTTTTCAAAATAATGTATAGCCAGATGTTATTTCCATAATCTTGAAATAAAATGCAGGTATGAGGACCAAAAATGAAGACATGGAGCATTCAAGATATCAATGAGGAGCAACAAATTGAAGACCAAGGAAAAAAGGCAAAGATTCCAAGGTATGAGTAAAAATTCATTTCAAATGGAATTTAAAACACATTTTTATATAGTTCTAAACCATAAGCTCCATCCATTATGTGCAAGAAGAAAGGAGGAACTGTCAGTCGCGTTGGCAGCAGAAAAAATAGGCAGCTAGCCAGCGGGGAAGGAGTTTGGCACAGACGAGAATAGGCAACAGAGAGCTGCAAGAGAGCTCTGTCTGTGTTGTACTATCCTCCATTCCTCTCTGTTTCTGTATTTTCTCTCTGTCCAATAGGACGTATTGTATTCTGATCTGTTTATGCTCACGCGGCTGAGCCTTGTAAATTTTTCGTCACTGATGGCCGATGATTAATATATTAAGGAGTGCTATTCCGAGTATCTGTTATGGTTTTGAATGAATGGTTTTGCAAGAACCTTTTAAAATTTTATTTACTGTAAGTCTGAGCGTTTTCCCGAAAGGTATATGTTATGGAATGTTGTGTTATGGTTGTTTAGAATTTAGCTTAGATTTGATTCAACTATATTAATGTTTTTGGAATGATACCGATCAACTCCCTATCATATTAAGGTCGCGGCACGCCTCGGGTGAGACTCTCTGCCCTTCGGAGCAAAGTGCAAATGCCGGTGTGAAACTAGACTACGACAGAAAACCTTGTCGGACCTTAAACATGAACCAGAGTCTTCTTTGTGAGACCTATTCTCTCGCCAACATATATTATGAGCCTCATTATACATCTATTATTCTGATGTAAATACATTTAAAAGGTCTCTTTATTGGCCTCTTACTGTATCCTAGAGTCTACGTTATTTTTCTGCATATTTGTTCAATATTGCTACATTCCCCATTTGGGAATATTACACATTATGACATGGAATCCACCATCCAAAAATGGCCACAAGTAAATTATATACACCATTGAATACTTTACCAAATGGGTTGAACACATGCCCACATTCAATAATGCTACCAAAATTACCATTTGTTTTTCTTCAATCATGTCATTGCAAGGTTTGGCATTCCAAAGAAATTGTCTTAGATCATGGTAAACATTTTGAGAATGTGGAATTCCATGAAATTCCCTCACTTCTCAACTTCACCCATCATTTTTTTTCACCCTAATATCCTCAATCCAATGGCCAAGTAAATGTTTTCAATAAACTACTCAAAATTATGATATAACATAGGATAAAAAAACACAAAACTAATTGGCATCACATGCTCTTCTCTTTTATTTAGGCCTATCATACCTTGGTAAAAAACACCACTAATTTTATGCATTTCATCTCTTCCATGGTGTTTAAGTAATTCTTCCCATCGAGTGTGAGATGCCTACTTTATGCACAACAAACAAACTTCTACCCAATATGAATCCTCTTAAGAAATACTTCATTTCTCTTGAAAAAATCAATATCGGATCCGTGAAATTCACTCTAGATTAATGTGGCCACTAAGAAGAAATTTAAGGCCACTTATGATCATAACATTAACCCTCAATCCTTTAATAAAGGAGATGTCATCTTAACTTATGATGTTTCCAAAGGGAATTTTGTCCCAAGGAAGTTTGAGACTTTGTGGAAAGTACTCTTCATTGTCAAACACTACCTAATAAGTGGTGATTACATATTGGCCTATCTATATGGGACTTTATTTAAAGGAAATTTCAATTGGGTCTACCTTAAAACGTTATACGCCTAATAATTCATCAGCTAACACCCCTACTTTCTATTGTATATACTTTTTTTTTGGTTCTTTTTGGATAACATCAACATGGATTGTCTCTCCTAATCATTTCATTTTATTTTTTTATTACATGGACCATCCATCGACATACCACACCAATTTAGCTAATTATGCTAGTAGATGGAATCAAAATCTCACATCTATGTCTTGGGCCATTTATTCCCCTTCCCATTTCTTAATCCATTCTAGTGGAGACTGCATTAGGCTAGTAATGAAAAACCAAGTAGAATATGTCATAGTCATCAATTAGTTATCCATCGATGCCCACCTTTGCATTTTTCATGTCCACATATTCCTTGATTCCTAGCTTGTGATCTCATAGTGGAATAATGCATTTCAGGTTTGCGATCCTTGCATATTTAGAATGTACCCACAAGTATCATTGTTATCCAATAATTTCAAATTAATTACATTCATACATATTCCTAGGAACCAAAATTAATTTTCAACGGTATTTGAAAAAAATATTTCACATTAAATTCATTATTCAACATGATCATATGTACATAAAAATGTCAGTATAGCATCACATACACAAAAATAGACATAAATATTTTAATTTTTGTATACCATATATATATATAAGATAGACATCAGACATGCTAATGGCTCCCATCTCAGTTGTGCTACAAAGAATAAGAAATTCATTGTACAAAATGGGGAAATAACCCATGTTAATTCCATAATACCAAATATATATATATAGTATAAAACCCTCTATGATTGAATATTAGTAGGCAGATCACCCCCTCCACCTCTTGTCCTAGTAATAAGGGTCTGTCTATTCCCCCCAACCCCACCCCCAAATGGGTCACTCCTTGACAACAAATTTTTTTGTTGGCTCTGCTAATACTACTTTTATATCTACTACCAATATTACACTTTCGAGCATTAGTATCCACTCTTAGGTTGGAAATCCATAGGTTTCTATGATTTCCTCCAAGAGTAAGGCTCACCCTGACACAAGGACCCCCAGTAGGACCATGTCCATCCTCATCCATAGATCAACATCCTATTGTTGCACTTGCTAAATCTCCTCTCAAATAAAATCAATATCCTCCCTATCTTCCACTACATCTACATCCATTGGTACATTCGATGGAACTAAATCATCATCATGATGACCCTTATGCCATGTACTCATTTACACTCTATATTTAATGTGGGCCTTAGTCAACCAGCCTGCATTACTAGATGGTCCCCCTTCACTCTCACTCATCCCCCCCCTCAAGCCCTTTCACAACATTGGAGACTCTCATCCTTGTGGGAAAAAATCTGAAACTAAAAGCAAGGTACATATCATGGTGTTAGATGATAATATCATAAAAATATAATGATAGAAATCAAATCAAGAAAATATACTTTGATATGGTGCCTTAAGCCTCTCCTAGGAGAAACTAATATTTGGATCTTGTTGGAAATCTATCCTCATGTATAGATATTGGAGAATGCTATCTGGCACAGACCACCACCATCCATACACTTATGCAATCCAGTATCTTTCATTGGGTCCTCCACCCTCACACAACATTACCCCTTCCCACAATGTCATCTGTGACCATGATGGTTGGGTCACATCCACCCACATATGTGGTTGCACCAATACCACTCATTAAATAAAAATATGTATAGTATGGACACAAAGTTAAACTCATGCAATTTCCCTTACATGCAATGTGTCTACTATGACACTAATCTTCTTTGCAGTAGGGAGTCACATGCAAAAATTTTCCCTAGATATCCTACTCCAACATGACCATATATGTCCCCATAATATGATGGGTGGTAGTTACCCCATGCATCCTCACTATGAGGATCACTGTTTCCATAACCCCCACATCATGGATGTTTTTGATATTCATGGATCCTACCCTCTTTAGATCCACCCCCTCATAGTACCAAAAGGCCCACTCCTCAAAAATATATATCTACCTTTGTTTTCAACTCAACCATCTCTCACTATAACTTGAAAGCACCCTGGTTTGGTTGCAAAAACCCTACCAAGAAAGCCAATAGTTCCTCTTGGGAGTGGATTTTAACATGCACCATCATGCCAATCCTCACTACACCTATGATGATTCTGTATTTCATCTATTATGTCCTTGTAATCTCGCTCTCTCAAATTTATCATCAAGTTGAAATTGGGGAACCTACACATAAAAAATCCTCTATTAGGATCCTCAAAAAAGGAAATCACAGTTCATTTGCGTGACTAGTTGTTGAATATTCACATATATCAGCACTACTAGTTGTTAAATAGTCATGTATATCTATGTGATTTCTTTTCAAACAATTTTTCATATTCATGCAATAATTCAATTCTTAGTCACATGAACATTAATGCAATTTATCCTCAGAAATTCACATGAATCCATGTGACTAGTTAGAAATTAGTCATCTGTATCTATGTGATTTTTCAAGCCATAGTCATGCAAATCTGTGTGACTATAAATTCACCATCCATGTGAATTCACATGAATCTCACCGATTCAACTACACATATGCACACAACTTCGACTACCCCTAAAAAATGGGTCATACGATCACCCTTGGGTCTAAACATCCTCTTTCCACTACTAAAAATGACAAGAGTAGGCTAATGACACACATATGTGCCTTTTTGTGTCAAAAAATTATCTTTGGAAGGTAACCTAAAAACTCTACATTCTCATGACCTCCCCTCACAGCTCTAGTCCAACTCATCAAAAATACAAATTATGTGGC
Source organism: Pinus albicaulis (assembly GCA_034641835.2). Taxonomy (NCBI): domain Eukaryota; kingdom Viridiplantae; phylum Streptophyta; class Pinopsida; order Pinales; family Pinaceae; genus Pinus; species Pinus albicaulis. The sequence goes on along the minus strand of CM076575.1, from coordinate 932,824,608 downwards.
ACTATGCCCACCCCCCCGCCCCCCACATTATATGCTTATTCATCAATTTTCCTAGTGTTGATATTGCTAGATGTTGCCATCATACAGAGAATCCCGATATGAAGTCCCAATTACACCTCACACCATTTGGTATAGAAGCCCCATACATTTATATGGTTTGGCCACCACTACGAATGGTTTAGAGGTGCTCCTTGGTTATGACACATACAAAAGAGATCATAAACACCTCTTTGGGGAAACAAGTACATAATATTTGTGTGACATTGAATGTATATTGTGCATTAAGCTTCCATGGATTTAAATAGAAACAATCCTATGATTAGGGAATTAATAATACTATCCTAAGAGAGACCCTAGAGTGGAAGAAGGAAGACTTGTTGATTAACTTGCAAATTAGTTCACAAGATAAGAAAAAATCTTAAAAGCATAAAAACACTCGTTCAAAAATATCCATATCTAAGCAACAAAATATTTCATTAGTTTTAATATGTGTTACGCCAACACATAACACAAACATATAAATAGTAGTCTTACTAAATTCACGAGACATGCACAAAGAATTTTTGGCTCGAGGAGCTTAAATTTTTTAATGAAAGATTCCATGTACACTATTACATTGGTGGAACACTAGATCCAGTAATGGAACATGAAGCTACAACTTGCTTCTCCAAAGAATGATTTACCTCCTACGAAACACAAGAGAATCCAAGGCAAAACGCTAAGAATACAAGTGCTTTACTTGAGTTATGAGACTTATTTATAGTAAATGATAATTAACTTTGAGTTTCCTCGTGAATTTTCAACTTCTATGACCTATTGGCTTCCATATAACCTTTCACATTCTATATATGACTCTTTAAATTTTACATGTGTCCTTTCACATCTGAAATGTGTCCCTTGGACTTCATTACATTGAACTTATTAAAAAATACAAATTACATATAGGACGGTGGCTATATAAGACAAAATACTTTCAAATGGATAAATCAATTGCTTCTTCATGGACATCATTAGTGATGTATGAATGCCATGCTCTGAAATTTGTTGTGACTAATTCTATCTAGATCGACATATAAAACACAAACCACATATTTAACTCCAATTATGTTGTTAATATGGGTTTAGATCTATATTATACACTATTCTACAACCATGAGAGTTTCATGTGAACTTTTTTTGGTGCAATCGCATGTTGTAGAATAACATTGTTGGTAATTTACAAGCCTTGTTGTTCTAGTGCCTGCTTGATCTTCTCAACAAATTGCTTCACTTATCGCATGATGGTATCCTTGTCTCTTGTCTCCCCACGTGGACCCACTGAATTCAACCCATTTTTCTACACCAGAGACTCCAAGCCACTATGTCGTCGAATGTAAGAAGCTAAAGTGTTAGTTCCTTGTTGTCTGAGATGACTGCAATTTTGGATATGAAATTGTAATTGTACTTTTCCTATATCGATAAAAATATTTCCCTTCTTGACCAACTTCTCTAGAACATATGTGTATTTGGTTCCCCATTCCTATATTAGATCGACAAATTTGTTTGTAACCTTCATGAGCTTTAAGATTTCTTGGGCTTTATTTTGTATACTAGGCATAGATTACACTACTTTATGAAATAGAGTCATTTCATCATATATTTGCTTCATGGTATCCTTAATTCATCCCAACTCTTCCTATATAAATAACTGGAATTCTATTGTTTTAAGACTGTTGAAACATAATCGTTGATTTTCTATAGTGAGATTCTCCACTAGTTTCTTTACTACAACCAACCCTTTCCTCAATTGTGCATTCTCATTTAAAAGATATTATGAGTTATATTGTGCCATTTTGGTAAAAGAAACAATAGCATCCATGAATGCTTTGTGATTCCTCCTGGTGTTTGGAGTTATCACCTTCTCAGTGGACACAAAGACTAGATTTTGAGGATCATTTTGCAATAATATTTGTATTTATTGCATAATCCTTTTCTTTAACTGATAAAAAGTGACATTACACACATCCATGACCACATCTTCTAGTGGAGAGGTGATTCCTATCTCATCAAACGAGAGGTGAACACTTGTAAGAGAGGGTATTGATGGAGAACCCGGCTCATCAACAATGGGATAAATGACATCTTCTTCCTCCAATTTTTCTTCTATCTCCCAGGTCATATATTATTCTTCCAGCTTCTTTGCAACTTCCTCCTCCTATGAGTGCCTTTTCTACTCTTCTTATATTCTTCTTCTTTCTTCCTCGTCCTCCTACTTATTTATAAGAGGTTCATCTTACTTCCTCTTCTTGCAATTTATTTTCTTGTTCGACCTCAATATAAACTTTTATGAATGGATCTACCTTCCACTTTCTGCTACTCTCTTCTCTTCGATCATGCTTAATACTTTTCATGCCAGAGTTTTTATGCTTGATTGGGAAGTTGTTTCTTGTGGCTCCTCCTGCATTTGTGCATCTAGAATTTTTGGAACTCGGAAGAGAGCTGCCTTGTCTCCTGGGTGAGTCTTCCTGTTTTTTTTTGCGACAAACACCCTCCAAAATTTTAGCTACATTTGAATTTTGGAGCCTAATATGGATCTTACGATTGGTCATTATGTGGTCATCTATTGATCGATTGAAGTCACTTGCCCACACATGTTAAGTTCCCAACAAGTTCATGAGTGCATTATTTTACACAATATTGAAAAAGAATAGGATTCTCCATAAAGATATTTCCCGTGCAATGTTAAACCTATGTCAATAGTTAGTGCACACTATCATTGACAATCCCTCACTTTTGGTTTCAATGGTACTTCCATTTTAGTGAGATTTTCTAATTGTTTCTTTTGTGCACCATCACTTTTGCGAGTGTATTTTTCATGCTTTCAACTATCTCTTTCACTTGATTTTAATTTAATTAGTTCTATTTTCATGTTATCTTTTCTTTGGCATGTTTTCCTTTCACTGTCGTTCATGTATCACAAGTGTCATTCACAATTTTCTCTTCATATAATAAATGTCATCTTTTAGCATGTTGAGTGTTGCACAATGCACGAAAGCTAGTTTTGGTGGTTTTAAGGGGTAACCTTTTTGTAATTGAGTTGGTCTTACCATGTAAACATGTATTGCACTAATTTCCAAAGTTTCAAGCATTATCGCACAAGTGTCGACACAGTCGTCACAATGTGTATCTTTGGTGTCACACTTAGTGTAGATCGTCACAAAGTGTATCTTTAGTGTCAAACATAGTGTAGGTCATCAAAAATTTATTGAATTAAGGAAACTATGTTGCTCATGCATTCATAGTGTTCCATGTTGTGTCATCAAGTGATCGAAGTGTGTGGTCATGTTCAGAGTCATAATTTTTCCTATCTTCCTCTCATTGATCTGACACTTAGTAAAGATAGGAAACCTCTTTGACTGGACCACTCAACCTCCTTCAACTACCTTGAACTATACATTGCACAGTCTCATCCCTCAAGAAGTAGAATTTTCTCTTGGATTTATGCAATGTGCAGTTTCTACCTCCCAAAATTGTGCACTGCGCAGTCACAGTGCTTAAGCCCAACCCCTGAGCTCCAAAATTGTGCAATCTTTCCATCCAGCAAGGAATGAACTACACATTTCACAATATCAATACTCAAGCCTCATCCTTGAGCTCCTGAACTGCACAATTGTGCAATCACTTGGCCTCCTTGTCTTTCCAGCACTGCACAAAGGTAAAACTCAGTGCTCAAGCCATCAACATGGATCCTTGAGTCCCTAAACTACGCAGTCCCTCTGCCTATGCCTCCAAAATTACGTATTGTGTATTTTCAAGCCTCAAGTCTCTAACCTAAGTCATTTAATCCTTTAATTACATAATCCTTTGACCCTGGTCCTATTGAAATGCACATTATATATTCTGATCAAACCTCAGTCCCAGGCCTTGGCATCTAGAACTGCACAATCCCTGAGTCATTCACTCAACTAGTCACTAGTTCCAATCCTAACAAGTGATTTCATGAAGCATATTAGGGTAGGGGTTTATAGGATTGATGTGATATTTTCATGGGTGTATTATAGTTGGAGGTATTCTATTATGTCATGACAGGATGATGATGAATGATATGGATAATGAGACCATGCTAGAAGACACTTAAGGAGTTGAGGAGATAAAAATTATCATTAGGAAAGAAAGCAAAGGAACACCGAATTACAAAAAAAGACCAAAGATCAAGATTGCATGAAGAATACATATTCATATGATTCATAACCCTTTGGAGGGCAGATATGAAGAAAAAAAACATATCTCTCATGAAGACAAACTATTGGATACATATTTTAATGAATACAAAGAAACAAGAAGGGAAGCTTAGCACTGCCACATCATCATGCAGTCAATGCCATCAATTTCATGTCATGTCTAGTCACAAGTCATTATTTTCCACATCATTTGTGGATTATGTAAATTCAATATTGAAGAAATGTATTGTAAAGTGGAAGTGCAATAGTTATCCATGTAATACAAAAATTCACGTAGGAAGTTGAAATGTTATTGATAAGTCAAACAGTCACGAGGGTAGTCCAAGGGTCAGAATGGAGGTGAATGGTCACCCCATTTGTTATATATACACCATCATTTCTTAGGTAAGGTACTTTTCACCTAGGCTTCTCCTACCAGGAATTAGATAGAAAGATATTTATTTTGGAGGAGCAAGTGACTACTCTAATGCTCCATTATTAGGGCTAGTGGTGTTCATTTTCTTGATGTACCTTGGAAATTTTACTTAATTTAGAATCTCATTGAGCCAACACTCTTTCATGCATATGTCATGAATATTGTAAGACTATTCTTTAAATGTTTGTGATGTATGTTGTTTTCATATATACTAAGGGAATTGAACTATTTCAGTTGCTTTGGTACTTATCTTGTCGAAGGTGTGTTGTATTTTCTTTAACAATTGTTTTTCCTTGTGAACTATTTCATTGAGCCCTAGCTGATCAACCATTCATTCATATGTATACGTTGATGTGCATTTTCTAGATTATTACTATTAACTATCTTTAAAGCGCCCAATTTTCTCTTCCCTTTCAATAGAAGGACCTTGATATTATCCACATTTGAAAATTTCACAAGAAGTACTCAATTTTTGATCTAAGATTACCTGTGCATTACTCTCTTGTGTTTAACTTTGTAGCTAAGGAAAATCTACAAGGATACATTACAGCCAGACCGATACTCTGTATGTCGCTCCTATTCCAAATGACGTGAGGTATAATTGGGACTTCACATCAGGGAGCCCCCCTTGGTTGACAGATTTCCAACACGATAAAAAAATGGCATTAGAAGGAGGGCCAAATGAAAAGTTGTGCTCGTTGATTCTGTTTTTAACCTCTTATCTTAAATGGATCATCCTAAAATCATACTCTCGGGGTGTTTTTCTAAACTATCTCCTAGTAAAATTTCAATCTCCAATGAGCCTATTTATCACTTTTCCCAATTGAAGTTTTATAGTGAGGATGGAACATCCATAACCGAGCACATTTATAATTTTCTTAAATTTTTTGAATATTACGAAATTGATGATAAATATTTTGCATGTGCGACTTTCTTCCTCACCCTTGAAGGTCATGTTAATCGAATCATACCTTACCATCTGCTTCCATCCATTCTTTTCATCATTTCCTCTAGGAGCTTTATCAAGCCTTTGATAGGTATGATTACCAAAATTTTAATAAAATAACTAATTAGTTAAGAATGAAGCCTAATGAATCACTTGAGGATTTATTTGATAGATTTATTCACCTTTGTTGTGAATTTCCTGAAGAAGATACAGATTAGTATTCCTTGAAACAGAAGTATCAGAGTTTGGTTCATATCTCTTTTCACGATGAACCTGAACCCCTTGATGTTTATACTATTATAAATCATGAGACACCTTTAATTTCAGAGGAGTAATTTACTACTCCTTTTGTTCCTTGTCCTCCTCCTTTTCTAGTTATGATGAGGGTACCTCCATGTGATGATAATAATGTTGGGAAATATGCATATAAAATTCCTAATCCATCTTCTCATCCTCCTTCTTCTTTTCATGATTCAAATTCAATAATGGAAATCTTGGAATGACTCATAAGCTTATGGTGAAATCCAAATTTTCCATTCCTCAAGATCGTATTAACACTCATAACTATAGTCTTGAATCTGATTTGGATTTTTTTTATCCTCTATCATCTACAATCCATGACTCTTTGTACCATAATCCACTTGATCAATCTGCTCCACCAGCTATTTTTTCACACTCTCTTAATTTTCAGGTTGTTGGTATAAATTACGACTGGGTTCAAGGTAGTCACATTACATGGGTAGAGGAGCATGAAGGTGAATATTATTTCAATATTTATTCTCTTTTTCAAAATCCTATGTGTGAATATGGTCTTTTCTCACTCTTGAATGAAATTGAATCTCGTAACCTTGGTAGTCAATCTAATGCAACCAGTTTGCATAATCAATCTCAAGTCTTGGGAAACAATCATTCTGATGAGGATGAATTCGTCAATATATATAATGATCGATTCCAAAGTGCACCAAATGATATTCTAGTTCCTCAAGAAGATTTTAATTTGGAATATTTACATTTATAATCCGATCCAGTCAAAGGAGATGTTCTTACCAAAACCTCCTCTTCACCTCACTATCCCTTGTGCCCTACTATTTTTGATGCATCTACTTGCAATGAAGACACTCCGTGCTCTTCAAGTTCTTCATCTAATGAGTTAAATTCTTAATTGGCACATTGAAAGTGGTGATGATATACATGATTAAATAGAAAACAATCAAATCATCAAGCATCCTTTCCATCCCTCATCATCCCTGGTTTTTAATAAAGATAATTCTTCAAATCATCTTGATCAGGAAATTTCCCTGATTCCTTCATCTTTAGATTTTAAATAACAAGAATATTTTGAATTGAGTAATATGATCATTGAAGTTGTAAAATCCAAAAAAATAAGTGACAAAGATGGCTTCCATCTGATTAGTATTGGTCTTATTGAAATAAGTGGTAGTAGCTATCCTCACACTGTGCACGATTTGTTTCAATATTCAAAATGTGATTTTACAATCCTTGAAAGTCAAATGTAATGTCAGGGAGTAGAGGAACTTGAAATTATGTTATTGGTTATGCCTGGATATCACGGCTTTGGTAAGGTCCCCGAACTAAGTCAGATATGGTTTCTCTCATGAAATATTTCTCTTTCCATGGCTTCACTGGGTGTAAATTCCTTCTCGAAATATGTTTGGCATTGCAGATGTAGTATTTCGAGCTTTAAATATTTTATTTTTGATCGAATTCATGAATCTTATTAAGTTGATTCATATTCATGCAAATATCTTGTATCAAACTCAGGTCTCGAAGGTGTATCCCTAATAGAATCATGGAACTACAAAATTAATCATTTCAAAATAATCTTTGGTTGAAGAAATCAAGTCTATAAAATTAGTTTGAGAGTAGTCATATCCTCATTTTTCTTGCAAATGTTATACAGTTAATTTGTTTCTTCATTGCACCTGAAATACTCTTGAGTGCTAGTGAATGCATGATTTGTGCAAATACAATTCTTCTTAATTCACTATGTCCTTACTGGTCTCATGTGTTTGTTATGTTGGCATTAATTTTAAATTCTTTTGATGGTTATGATGCTTGTACATTTTGTCACCAGTTATAGGAAAATGGTTTTTCACATTAGACACATGAGGAAGATGGTTATGTTGCTCAAAGCATTCCTGGAGCTACTAAAATTGATTTATCTCTGATAAATACTAACTAGGAATCTGATGCTTTGATCAACCCATATGATCATAATGAATTTCATTCAATTTCCCATTTCCCCATCAACAAATCTCACGATATTTGTCCTACATTATTTACTCCTTATGGTTTAACATCTCACTATTTGGGTATTTGTCAAGCATTTGAGGAACTTTAGCCTTCGCTGATGGTTAAGCCATTATGTCCTCACTATTTTGAAAATCCCTATGAATATGATCAAATTAATTTCCCCTCGCAATATTCTCATCTTGATACTGTGCCTTTAATTGAAAATTCACCTCTTCAAGGATTTCAAGGTTTTCAAGAGGACTATTTCAAATTTTATGATCCAATCATTGAATGGTTGGAGAAATCCTACTTGGAAAGATTTGTTGTAAATAAAAAGTTTTTATCTTTCCTCATGCTTTCTGAGAAGTGCAGTGCAGATGGAGATACATTCGCAAGAAGTTTCATAGTTTGTGTAGTTATAGTTTTCACCAAAAATGTAAGAACACAAGTTGGTTAAAGGTAGTCGCTGTGGCATATATTTATGATGGCATGCGATATCTTCAACTTGTTTTAAAAATGATTCTAGCTCTTATATTTTATGTTTCATATAGATTTATATCATTTTTAATTGATCGTATCTTTGTCATTGCAGGTTAGAAACAACTAATGTGGCTTTATTGGAAATTTCATTATACTTGACCCTGACCTTCTAGATGCTAGGGTTAGTTAGGTTTATCTACATGATAGTTTCCTTTGTACGTTCATCCTGCCCTCGTTTTAGTTTTTTTTGTTTTTTTTTTTCTGACATTTGTCTCGCACTCTACTTTTGGTTAGCATGTTTTTGTTTTTTGTCCTCCTAGTTTTGTTTCCTTGTTGTGTGTTAGGTCCCTATATTACTAGTGTAGTCCCTTATTGTTGTAGTGTAGCCCCCTTATTGTTATTGTTGTACCCCTATAGTCCCCATATTGTTATTATTGGAACCTATAAAACCCCACTATTGCTACTATTGGCCCTTAGATTATTATTGATAGGTTGGCTAGGATTATATTGTGACCCCTTGGATTCCTATATATAGAAAGGAGGTTTTGTCATTTGAATCATCCAAGAATTGTTCATTTATGTAATGTAAAGGAGGTTTCCCCCTCAAAGTGGCTGATTTCTAAGGCGTTGATCTGTATTTTCTTCTATTTTTGGAGCTGGTTTCATAACATTTGGTATCAAAGCTTTCGATTCTAGGGTTTCATTGCTTCAAATAGGTCGTCGTGGAATTTTCGCTATAAATTTTTTTCTACGAAGGTTCAGATGCTAAAAAAACCCATTTTTGAAGAATTATGAGTAAGTTTGTGTAAATATTTCAGATCTTGGTTTGCAATATGTTAAGAGATACGATCTATGGAAGTTAGGATTTTTGCAGGCTCTCGAATTTCATATCAAAGAAGTGACCTTGGGAAATCATTATAACTCTCTCTTTGAGCATCGGATTGCAATTCTGTAAAAATTGGCTCAAATTACATTGAATTTAGTTTTATGTGCATTAATTTCAGAGCCGGAGGAGGAAATAGTGACACGTGGTACATTGTACAAGTTCGCTCTACTAAACCAGTCCATAATTAGGTCATTATGGGAGATTGGGAATAAATTTTCCTTGAAGAATCCAAATCAGTTCAGACCTATGAAATTTCAAAAAAGACTCAGAGGGATATTACAAGACCAAATATTTAATCTCATAGATCCGAAATTACAGAGATACATCAGTTTCAATATCGAGCTCCTTAAAATCAAGAAAAAGGTGTGTATTTTTTTTTCAAATTGCATAAGTCTTGTTTGAAAAATCAGTTTGAAGTGATTCTTAGGGCATATTGATGCATAGATATAAGTATTGGATTCTAAAATTCCCCCTAAAAATAATTCAACACCCATTAATCCCTCATAAATCTCTACTATGACTCATGAAGAGGAATAAGTGCAACATGATATATCAGTTACAAGAGAAAGTGCACAAAATTTCACTCTCGCAAAGAGCAACAAAAAATGAAATGGAAGTTTTGAAGAAAGGTGTGGAAGCCAAGATGGGTGGTTTGAAGAAAGGCATGGAAGCTAAGATGGATGGCATGGAAGCTAAGATGGATGTCATGGAAGCTAACATGGAAGATGTAATGTTCCAAAATTTTCATAAATAAATTGGAACATTAAAATTTTTCTCATATTGTGTAGTAGGTGAATAAAAAGGAAGAGGAGGCCACTTAACATGAATAAAAACCTTCCTAATGTAAAAAGGGAACTTTTGAGCAACTTATTTTAAACCTCGTAGTGTGAAAAGGGCCAAGTGTATGAGGACAAGGTCAGGTTGACCAAGTCAACTAGTGCAGCCTAAGGAGGAGTAGCTTGCCTAAGAAGATAGCACAGTTTTGGAGGGAATAGGTTCAAATGAAAATGAAAACCCTAAGAGGTGGGACCCAAGGTGAAGGAGCTCACAACTTCATAAGGAGGAGAAGGGCAGCATTGTGGGGTTAGCTTGTGTATTTCGATTTCATGTCTACTTAGACATTTCTGCAAACTCCTGCTGCTCAGCAGATTTTGGAGGAATTCCTGTTTAGGAATTCCTTCTCCTTCATTGAGTGATCTCTTGAAGGGGTTGTGCTTCATTTCTCCCACATATGGATTGTAGGCCAAGCATTTCTCACATTTACAGCATTATTTCTGTAGCAGAGGACATTGTGTTGCTGGGCAGTGCAATGGGAGGGTTGTTTCATCTACTCTTGTGCATTTCCATTCAGTGGAGGGAGTTTCTCTTGCATTGAGGGAGCTGTGTAGGAGATTTCTGAGCTCATTTCAGATCTTGGTAGGTGGCCAACTCATGTTCCATCCATTACAGCATAGGTCACTGGGTAAACTGCGTTATTTTTGTGAGAGAAGCAGCTGCAGGGTTTGATCCCTTGCTTGAGGGCTTGTTCTTTGTAGAAAGGGCCAACCCTTCTCCTGGAAAGCTCTATATTCCATTCCTCTTCTGTATTTTCATATTCTCAGTCATATTTATATTCAGTGTTGTAGTGATTGCGTTTTCCAGCTACATATATTTTCAGATCTGCACTTGCACACTTTGTATTTTCATGAACCCCCTTGTGGGTGATCTTTATTGTGTATAAAGAGGAAAGGAATCACATTTTCTGTTGTGTAACCAGCTCCAAAAATAGAAGAAAAGTGATATCAACGCCTTAGAAATAAGCCACTTCGAGGGGGCAACCTCCAATACATTACATAATGAACAATTCTTGGATGATACAATTTACAAAACCTCCTTTCTATATATAGGAGTCCATGGGGCCATAATGTAATCCTAGTGGGCCACAATGTAATCCTAGCCGACCTAACAATAATAATTTAAGGGCATAATAATAACAATATGGGGGTTACGAGGGTACAATAATAACAATAAGGGGGTTACACTAACAAAAATAAGGGACTATACTAGTAATATAGGGACCTAACATGCCCCTCTCCTTCAAAAAAGTGTTGTCCTCAACGCTTGAGTAGCTCTGGGTGCTTCTGCATAAAATTCTCATCCTCCCATGTAGAATCTTCAGTGGGTAAGTTCTTCCACTTGATGAGATACTCTGAAATTGATCGATTCCGTAGCTGTCGAGTTCTTGTTTCCATGACCGCTTCAGGTTCCAATATGATTTTCCTTCCTCATCAAGTTCTGGCAATATTGTTTGAACTGGAAGATTTTCACCTATAACCTTCTTTAAGCATGAAACATGGAAAACTGGATGTACTCACGAAGAAGTAGGAAGCTCCAATTTGTATGCCATAGAACCAATCTTTTGCAACACCTTGTAAGGACCACAGTACTTTGGTGATAATTTATTATCCTTCTTAGCTTGCTTGAGGGACATTTGTTTGTATGGTTGTAGCCGTAAAAATACCCAATCTCCTACATCAAAACTTCTCTCGCTGCGATGTTGATCTGCCTGTTGTTTCATTCGATTTTGTGCCAAATTCGGGTTATCCTTTAAGAGTTGGAGAACTTCTTGCTGATGCTCGATGTGATCTTCCACTGCTTGAACCTTCGAATTTTCCCTTAAAGATGATGTGATCGATGGTGGATGATATCCATAAAGTGCCATAAATAGGGTCATTTTTGCTGCAGTATGGAAGGAAGTGTTATACCACCATTCAGTGAGAGGTAACCACTTGACCCATTGTGTTTGTTTATCAGATACAAAACAACGAAGATATCCTTCCAAACATTTATTTACTATTTCAGTTTGACCATCAGATTGAGGATGATAAGATGAGCTATGAGCTAATTGAGTACCCAAACAAGAAAATAACTCCGTCCAAAAATTTCCAGTAAAAATGGGATTTCTGTCGCTCACAATAACCCTTGAGCTTCCATGTAGCTTTTGAATTCTGTCCATAAATGTAGTAGCAACTGTACTTGCTTTAAATGGATGAGATAATGCACAAAAGTGTGCATACTTGGTAAGTCTATCAACTACCACCATGATGACACTCTTTCCTTGAGACTTAGGTAAACCTGTGATAAAATCCATTGAAATCTCCTCCCAACGTTGACTTGGAATGGATAAAGGTTGTAGAAGTCCTGAGGTCTTAATTGTTTCCACTTTATTCTGCTGGCAAACCAAACATTCCGCCACAAACTTTCGAATATCAGATTTAAGGCCATCCCAAAAAAATTCTTTCTTCACCCTGTGGTAAGTTTTTAAAAATCCTGAGTGTCCTCCTAAAGGAGAAGTGTGCAATTCGAGAAGAATCTTTTGTTTTATTTGGGAATTCTTACAAAGATATAAGCGATCTTTGTACCATAAGGAATCATTTTTCCAACTAAATGTATCAGATGTACTAGGATCTTGCTGCAACTTTTGAATGAGTGTCCATACATCTTTTTCCTTTTTCCATTCATCTCTTGCTTCGGTTATCCAATCTGGTTGGATAATAGAAATGGCACAAAGCAATGCTTCCACCTCTTCATTCTTTCTTGAGAGTGCATCTGCAACAACATTAAGCTTTCCTTTTTGTAGATTATTTCAAAGTCATAGCCCAACATCTTTGTGACCCATTTTTTCTACTCTTCTGAAGATAGTCTTTGTTCCAAAAAGTGTTTAAGACTATCATGATCAGTTTTTACCTTGAAGTGTCTTCCCATTAGGTAAGTTCGCCATTTCTTTAGTGCATCTAGTATTGCTAACATTTCCTTCTCATAAATAGGTTTCTGTAAATACTTTCCTTTGATTGGACGACTTTCAAAAGCAATGGGTCTTCCTTCCTACATTAAAACCACACCAATTCCATTTCCTGAGGCATCACATTCCACAATAAAGGTTTTTGTGAAGTCTGGCGTAGCTAAGACCGGTGCTAGGCACATTGCCTCTTTAAGACGTTCGAAGGCCTTAGTTGCTTCAGGAGTCCATGAAAATGCATCTTTCTTCAATAATGTTGTTAGAGGTGCTGCTATTCTCCCATAATTCTTAACAAACTTGCGATAATACCCTGTTAACCCGAGAAATCCTCGCAACTTCTTTATGGTTGTGGGGACTTTCCATTCCTTAATAGCTTTAATTTTGTTAGGGTCTACTTTAACACCCTCGTGAGATACAATATGACCCAGATATTCCACCTCTTGTACTCCAAAGAAACATTTGGATTTTTTTGCATATAATTGTTTCTCCTGCAATAGTTTGAGCACCCTGTCAACATGTTCAACATAATCCTTCCAAGACCTGCTGTAGATTAGTATATCATCAAAAAATACTAGCACAAATTTTCTAAGGAAGGGTTTGAAAATGGAATTCATCAACCCTTGAAATGTAGAAAGTGCATTGGTAAGGCCAAAAGGCATGACCAAAAATTCATAATGACCCTCATGAGTTCGAAATGTTGTTTTTGGAATATCTTCGGTCTTCATTCTAATTTGATGATATCCTGAACGAAGATCCAACTTGGTAAAATAAATTGCTCCATGTAATTCATCCAATAATTCATCAATCACAGGAATGGGAAATTTATCTTTAATGGTGAGCTTATTGAGCTCACTATAATCTGGACACATTCGCCATGATCCATCCTTCTTGTGTACCAATACTACAGGAGCAGAGAAAGAACTTTGACTAGGTTGAATTATACCCGCCTCTAACATTTCTGCAATCATACGTTCAATTTCACTCTTTTGGAAGTAAGGATATCTATAAGGCCTGATGTTTGGAGGAACACTTTCTGGAATCAAATGAATAGCATGATCATGATCACGAATAGGTGGGAGTCCTTTGGGAGTTTCAAACACCTTGGAATGATTGTCCAAGACTTGTTGGAGATCTACAGAAATAGATGATTTTGATGTCGGAACTTCTAGTGAGAATAATTGTGCAATTACGCCTCGTTGTTATTTCTTTAGAAGCTTTGTCATGACATTAGAGCTTATTATCCTTCCCGGCTTCCCTTCAATACCCCGTAATTCGACTTCCTTTCCTTCTGAAAAAAATTTCAAGAAAAGTTCTTGAAAATTAAAAGCTACCGTCCCCCAAGATTGTAACCATTGTACTCCTAGTACAACATCAGCACCTCCCATAGGAATGGAAAGCATTGGACTAGTCAATACATATTCCCCATGGTTAGCTTGATATTATGGCATTTTCCAAAGCAATTTATAGTTCCTCCATTTGCAACCATCACTTGACATTCTGGTGCTGGGTATAGGAAACAATTTAATTCCTTGGCTACCATACAATGAATAAAATTATGGGTGCTACCTGAATCAATCAACACTATTACCTTTTTCTTCTTGATTTGTCCTTTTATCTTGAGAGTTTGAGGAGTGGTAATTCCTGCCAGCGCATTACACGATATGGTCGGATTCATTTCTTCCTCTTCTGGGGTTGATTCCTGGTGTATATCCTCTTCTTGTTCATTTTCTTCTTCCTCTTCACAATCTATGTAAAATAATTTCTTCTCAGTACACTTATGACCTTTAGTGTATTTTCTATCACAACTGTAGCAAAGCCCTTTTGCTCTTTTTTCTTCCAATTGTTGTGGTGTCAACCTTGTAGGTTGTGGAAATCTAGGCGTAGCAACACTTCCTTCTTTATAGGATTGAGTGGTAGGCTTCCTTGTCGCCATAATTTTACATTCAACTTTTCTTGCCAACCTGAATGCCTTCTCCAATGAATCAGGTTCCAAAACGCGAACTTCATGTTGGATGTTATCCTTTAAAGTGCATATGAAGAGATCAATCTTGTGTTCCTCTGGAATATCAGTTACCCTTATATTCAATTTTTGGAAGTCCTCAATGTGCTGCCCCACTAAACCCTTTTGTTTGAGATTTATCAATTGGCTAAAGAAATTGTTGCTCTTTGTATCCTCATAATGTGCTATCATTTCCTCCGTAAAAATTGACCAAGTGACAATTTTTTTACGGGAGCAAAGCCATCGATACCATACAAATGTATTTTGTTCTAAATGTAATGTTGCAATGCGTACCTTTTGTGTGTTTTGCACGTTATGGAGATCAAAATATTGCTCCATCTGTAGTATCCATGTTACAGGATCCTTTCCATCAAACTTCCTCATATCCATTTTTAGAATATGGTGGTTCTTCCCGCCAACATTAGAGTTTATGAAATCGCGATTAACATTTATTTTTTTCTCATCATGAGGTTCTTCTACTATATTTTCACCATTAGGAAACATTTCTTGTATCAACTTGGTCAAACCTTCGATGTCTTCTTTTAGATCATTCTTCATGTTTTTCATGTTGTTTTCCATGTTGTCTTTCATGTCATCCATCTTAGCTTCCATGCCAGCTTCCATGCCATCCATCTTAGCTTCCACACCTTTCTTCAAACCATCCATCTTCTCTTCCATGCCTTTCTTCAAAACTTTTATTTCATTTTTTGTTTCTCTTTGTGAGAGTGAAATTTGTTGCACTTGCTCTTGTAATTTTGATAGATCATGTTGCAATTCTTCATCTTCATGAGTCATATTAGACCCTTCTGAAGGCTTAATGGGTGTTGAATTATTTTTATGGGGCATCTTTTATAACCCAATACTGATATCTATTCTACAATATTCCCTTGGAATCAATTCAAATTGATTCTTCAAACAAGACTTATGAAATTCGAAAAAAAATACACACCTTTTTCTTTCTTTTGAGGAGCTCGATATTGAAATTGGATTATATCTGTGATTGCAACACTTCAATATCTGAATTTCGGTATTGACGTAGCCCTCTGAATTATATTTTGAATGCCATAGGTCTTACCTGATTTGGATTCTCCAAGACAAAGTTGTGTCCAATCTCCCACAATGACCTAATTATGGACTAGTTCAGTAGAGCGAACTTGTACAACTTTCCACGTGTCACTGTTTCATCCTTTGTCTCTGAAATTGATAGCCAAGAAACTAAATTTTGTGTGCTTGAAACCACTTTTTACGACACTCCAATCCGATGCCCAGAGAGAGAGTTATTGAACTTTTCCCACGATCACCTCTTTGAGACGAAATTAAGGAGCCTGAAAAAGCACTATCTTCCACAGATCATATCTCCAAAAATATTGCAAACAAAGATCTGAAATTTTTTTACGACTTTCCTCAGGATTTCTGCTTCGCACCATACTAATTTTAGATTCTGAACCTTCATAGAAAAAAAGTTATAGCAAAAATGCCACGATGACCTGTTTAGGAGCCTGAAAAAATACCTAATTCCACACATCATATCTACGAAAATATTGCGAACCAAGCTCTGAAATGTTTAGGCAATCTTCCTCAGGATTTCGGCTTCACACCCTAAAAATTTCAGCTTTCGAAACTTCATAGAAAAAAATTTATAGCGAAAATTCCACGATGACCTGTTTGGAGCAGCGAAACCCTAGAATCCAAAGCTCTGATACCAAATGTTGTGTAACCAGCTCCAAAAATAGAAGAAAAGAGATATCAACGCCTTATAAATAAGCCACTTTGAGGGGGCAACCTCCAATACATTACATAATGAACAATTCTTGGATGATACAATTTTCAAAACCTCCTTTCTATATATAGGAGTCCATGGGGCCATAATGTAATCCTAGTGGGCCACAATGTAATCCTAGCCGACCTAACAATAATAATTTAAGGGCACAATAATAACAAAATGGGGGTTACAAGGGTAAAATAATAACAATAAGGGGTTTACACTAACAATAATAAGGGACTATACTAGTGATATAGGGACCTAACATTTTCTTAGCCATTGGATGCTTGTTCATTTCAGATCTGATATTTCACATTATTTACTACAGAAACCCTAGTAGAAATAACTTTTTTCTTGTTTGAGTCTCTTCTACATGAGCTAGACTATGGGGTTTTGAGCTAGATTGAGGCATATTGTTTTGAGAGTTATGTTTATATGATCTAGATTCATTTTTTTTACCTATAATTCTATAAGTGAGTCATATATTGCCTCATATAATGGATCTCAATCCCATTTCTCACTTATACAACGTTATTTTATGAAGATAGCTGTTTGTGCTTACATGTTGCTGTAATTTTCAGCGAGTTCACCGTGGGAGATCTGAATAATCTGCTTAAGGTTATTTCTTTGATCTTACATTCTACAAGGAGGTCGAGTTATATATTTTCTAAGGCATCATAGTAGTGGTTGGCCTTATTTTCACATCTGCTTCCTTATACAGCGTCCCCAAGGAGCTTTGTGAAGCAATTCCTGAGTAGGAAGAATCAAATATCTGTAGAAAGAGACTGCAAAAGGATAGGTAGCCTCTGGTTCTCTCCCGTCATTGGAAGGAGACATAACCATTAAATGCCTCAGCAGTCCATCTCTGGCACAGACTTGTGATATTTCTGAAAAAGGGATATTACAGTGGTATCAGAGCATGATCTCTGGCACTGCCTGTGAGATCAAGCTTTCAGAAAACTAAAGAGAAGAGATAGGAGCATCCATCTTGGCTCAGCCTGTGGATTTTAGATCCGCCTAGAGAATACAAATAAGAGGAGAAAAAATATGGAGAGGATGAGGTTACTCTCATCCATTTTTCAGATCGGAAAGGAGCCTCTCTAAAGGGGTTCAACCAATGGGAAAGAAAGGTGCTGTGAAACTCCAAGAGGGTTTCAAGATGAGAAAATCTACAGTGAAACCTCTAGAGGGTTTCAAGGGGTAGAAGAAGAAGAAATCACTTCCTATGCTCATGAAGGAAGTGAAGAGTATGGAGGGCCACGAGAGGGAGTGGATAGATGGCCAGAGGAGGAGGAGAATTCTTCTCCACTTGAGGAGGCTTCTACCAGTGATGTCCAGTTCATAGAGGAGCAGCCCACCATATCAACAGTTGGATCAGCCAACAAATTAGAGAGAGGGACTCTTGCAGCCATACAAGATGTCTCAAAGACCCACAAAGGTATGGAAAAATTCCATGCAGTGACAATTTAGAAAATTTCATAGGGGGTTTGGGAAATTTGCATTCATATGGCCCAGGATCGAAACTTCATGCTGATAAAGAGAAGCAAGTTTATACAACGTTGTACAATAGGGGTTTGATCTAAGAAGGGATCAACACTCATTCCTTGGCACCCTTATTGAGTTGCATGCAGCATGGGGAGTTATGGTGCAAGGACTTGGGGAGCATCATGCATGAGGTGCCATCTCCTAAGGATTTCTTATCCTTAGAACTCTTGGATTCTTGTGGATTCAAGGGTTTGATTGGTGAGAGGCCATTCCTGGAAATTCTTCAAGGGGTTACATCTCAACATCCCATGAGGTGTAAGGAGGAATACTTGCTTTTCGATAATGGCAGTATTCATTGGGAAGATGCCAAAGGAGAGAAGGATTGGGGACAGCCATATCTTGATAAAGGAGATTGGATGGAGAGCAAGAGGTTTGTGAGCCACTTGCATATCTATGACACAGGGTAGCAAGAGGAAAAGCTGTGCTGGCTACTAAGGAGAGAGTTTGGCCATCATGAGACATGTCCTTTTCTCAAGGGTATGTGGATGGAAGGAGCTTGGCAGGATACTTTCATCACGGGAAAACAAGGAGTGTGGATGCATTGTGGTGGTATGGTCATTTTTTTTCCACCACATATGATGAGTGATGGAGGTATGGAGAGGCAGCAAGGATATTTGTTGTTTCGGAGGATTGGGAGAGAGCAAGGGAAAAATTTCTCTCCCACTTGGCATAGTGTTGCAAGGGTGAAGTATGGCACTATCAGGGTGTAAGAGGTGTTTTCATCATGGAGGAGACCCCTCATATATGGCAGCATTATGGATAATATATTTGACAAACTACATGTCAAAGAATGGAGCTTGATATGGATGAGAGCCTATGTGTATAAGCCAACAACATTATCTCTTGGGAGAAGTAACCAATGGATGAAGTGTGCCCAGCGGAAGTGTGGTGGATCCATAACCCATAGGTCCCAGGACCATTTCATGTTGGTTGCACTTGATGAAGAGGGAGGAGGTGAGATGGATGAGGTAGTAGATGGAGTCATCTATTACTATGCTACATTCTTCTTGACTTGGATTCCCAAGCATGAGAAGAAGGATCTTCTTGCAGCACCTAGTTCATTCCTCTTCATGGGAGCATGCCAAACAACTATGGAGGGTTCATTCATGGATCCATAAATCATTTTACTCCTGGCATATGGTAAGAAATCTGCTTTTACATTGGCTGATTTGTATACTCTTACCATTATCTTACAGTGCATGGCTCTACAAGAGGGGAAGCTTATCAGATTGCTCCATGGGAAAAATTGGGCCAAACTATATGATGGAGGCAAACATCTTTCACATGGCCTTTGGCAGATTTTTTTCCATTGCATACATGTTCAGCTAATTTACATTATCATCCATGAGACACAAAGCATTTTTCCATGTAAATTTCTGAAGCAAAAACTTGGAAAACTGCGCTGCCACTATTGGGGAAACTGTTGGTACTTCCTTGAATCACATGAAACCTTCAGCATTTTCCTCATTTTGTTGCTGATAATGACTTAATTTTCTGATGTGGATCTGATTTACATTGGGAGCATGATTGAAAGAATGACACATGAGTGGGGAATTCCCTTAAAGGGGAAGGATTCCCACATTTTCTGCGTTGCATGTTCTAAGGGGAACATGAGAAAAACTATGGCCACCACAACTAAGTATTTGTTTCCTTTTGAGGTGGACCATAATTTTGATGATAATTCATTGTATAATCATGGGAAAGTGATCAAATATTACTTGTATGTTCAGCTGATCCATTCAGACATTTACTTTCTACTAGTGAATGTGAGAATTTTCACCACTAGTCATTTAGCAACATACTACTTGCCATGCCATTTTCTGAAGGAGAAATGGATGAGATTACAATGTGTCCTTTTGAGACCTTTTTTGTACCATACAGCAGCATTCAAAACCCACAGCAAACATATTATTTGGACATTCTATGATGATCATGTCCTATTCATCATGGAAGAAATATTTTGGGGCAGCTTGTTCTTCAATGTTGGAGGAGAAATATTTTGTGGATTGCTCTACATTTTGCCACTTGAGGGAAATACATTGGCAGCCCATGAACAACACATAATCTAAACTATTCATAAGTGGAGATAAGGACAGTGTGGGATAGGTCTTCTTGCCTATCATGTTCAGTCATTCAGCCCACCTACACTTCAGGAGCCAAAGGTGGAGGGGATTCCTCATGAGTTACGATGCTGGAGGGTGACTCATTTTATATGGATGATAGCTTGGGGGTGGATGTTTCACTTTGTGGGAAATAATAATTCCCATGCATATTTCACTCCATGCCTTGAGAAGACCTCTAGACCACACATGGTTGTCTCCTTGAGCACTTTCCTTCTCATGATCTTAGTCATTTGGGGTGTTTCACCAGATGCTAGTCTATATGCTTGGGAGAGGCACTATGGAGTTTCATGGATGAGATGGCATCATATTCTCTGGAGGATTCCATCATATGCTGATGCAACCAGAGGAGGTAAGGAGATTCACTCAGTTCTATCCTTGCAATTGCTTGAGGACAAGCAACATTTGGGAGGGGAGGACTGTAATGTTCCAAAATTTTCATAAATAAATTGGAACATTAAAATTTTTCTCATATTATGTAGTAGGTGAATAAAAAGGAAGAGGAGGCCTCTTAACATGAATAAAACCCTTCCTAATGTAAAAATGGAACTTTTGAGCAGCTTATTTTACACCTCCTAGTGTGAAAAGGGCCAAGTGTATGAGGACAATGTTAGGTTGACCAAGTCAACCAGCGCAGCCTAAGGAGGAGTAGCTTTCCTAAGAAGACAACGCAGTTTTGGAGGGAAGAGATTCAAATGAAGATGGAAACCCTAAGAGGTGGGACCCAATGTGAAGAAGCTCACAAATTCATAAGGAGGAGAAGGGAAGCATTGTGGGGTTAGCTTGTGTATTTCGATTTCATGTCTACTTAGACATTTCTGCAAACTCCTGCTGCTCAGCAAAGTTTGGAGGAAAACCTGTTTAGGAATTCCTTCTCCTTCATTGAGTGATCTCTTGAAGGGGTTGTGCTTCATTTCTCCCACATTTGGATTGTAGACCAAGAATTTCTCACATTTACAGCGTTATTTATGTAGTAGAGGACGATGTGTTGCTGGGCAGTGCAGTGGGAGGGTTGTTTCATCTACTCTTGTGCATTTCCATTCAGTGGAGGGAATTTCTCTTGCATTAAGGGAGCTGTGTAGGAGATTTATGAGCTCATTTAAGATCTTGGCAGGTGGTCAACTCATGTTCCATCC
Organism: Pinus albicaulis; assembly: GCA_034641835.2. Taxonomy (NCBI): domain Eukaryota; kingdom Viridiplantae; phylum Streptophyta; class Pinopsida; order Pinales; family Pinaceae; genus Pinus; species Pinus albicaulis. The sequence continues at coordinate 932,803,068 of CM076575.1, read as the reverse complement.
ATTACAGCACAGTTCACTGGGTAAACTGCGTTATTTTTGTGAGAGCAGTATTTGCAGGGTTTGATCCGTTGCTTGAGGGCTTGTTCTTTGGAGAAAGGGCCAACCCTTCTCCCGAAAAGCTATATATTCCATTCCTCTTATGTATTTTCATATTATCAGTCATATTTATATTTATTGTTGTAGTGACTGCGTTTTCCAACTACATATATTTGCATATCTGCACTTGTACACTTCGTATTTTCATGAACCCCCTTGTGGGTGATCTTTATTGTGTATAAAGAGGAAAGGAATCACATTTTCTTAGCCATTGGATGCTTGTTAATTTCAGATCTGATATGCCAAATTATTTACTGTAGAAACCCTAGTATGAATAACGTTGTTCTTGTTTCAGTCTCTTCTACATGAGCTAGACTATGGGGTTTTGAGCTAGATTGAGGCATGTTGTTTTGGGAGTTATATTTATATGAGATATATTAATTTGTCTTACCTCTAATTATGTAAGTGAGTCATATATTGGGTCATACAAGGGATCTCAGTCCCACTTCTCACTTATACAGCGTTATTTTCTGAAGATAGCTATTTGTGCTTACATGTTGCTGTAATTTTCAGCTAGTTCACTGTGGGAGATCTGAATAACCTACTTAAGGTTATTTATTTGAGCTTAAATTATGCAAGGATGTTGAGTTATATATTTTCTAAGGCATCACAGCAGTGGTTGGACTTATTTTCGCATCTTCTTCCTTATACATCGTCCCTAAGGAGCTTGCTGCAGCAATTCTTGAGTAGGAAGAATCACATATCTGTAGACAGAGACTGCAAAAGGCTAGGTAGCCTTTGGTTCTATCCCGTCTTTGGAAGGAGACATAACCAGTAAATGGCTCAGAAGTCCATCTCTAGCACAGACTTGTGATATTTCTTAAAAAGGGATATTATAGTGGTATCAGAGCATGATCTTTGGCACTACCTGTGAGATCAAGCTTTCAGAAAACTAAAGAGAAGAGAAAGGGGCATCCAGCTTGGCTCAGCCTGTGGATTTCAGATCCACCCAAAGAATACAAAGAAGAGGAGAAAAAATATGGAGAGGATGAGGTTACTCTCATCCATTTTTCAGATCAGAAAGGACCCTCTCCAAAGGGGTTCAACCAATGGGAAAGAAAGGTGTTGTGAAACTCCAAGAGGGTTTCAAGATGAGAAAAGCTGCAGTGAAACCTATAGAGGGTTTCAAGGGGTAGAAGAAGAATAAAGCACTTCCTATGCTCATGAAGGAAGTGAAGAGTATGGAGGGCCACGAGAGGGAGTGGATAGATGGCCAAAGGAGGAGGATAATTCTTCTCCACTTGAGGAGGCTTCTACCAGCGTTGTCCAGTTCATAGAGGAGCAGCCCACCATATCAGCAATTGGATCAGCCAACAAATCAGAGAGAGGGAGTCTTGCAGCCATATAATATGTCTCAAAGACCCACAAAGGTATGCAAAAATTTCCATACAGTGACAATTCAGAAAATTTCATAGGGGGTTTGGGAAATTTGCATTCACATGGCCTAGGATCGAAACTTCATGGTAATAAAGAGAAGAAATTTTATACGACGCTGTACAATAGGGGTTTGATCGAAGAAGGGATCAAAACTTATTCCTTGGCACCCTTATTGAGTTGCATGCAGCATGGGGAGTTATGGTGAAAGGACTTGGGGAGCATCATGCATGAGGTGCCATCTCCTAAGGATGTCTTGTCCTTAGCACTCTTGGATTCTTGTGGATTCAAGGGTTTGATTAGTGAGAGGCCATTCCTGGATATTATTCAAGGGGTTACATCTCAACATCCCATGAGGTGTAAGGAGGAATACTTGCTTTGGGATAATGGCAGTCTTCATTGGGAAGATGCTAAAGGAGAGAAGGATTGGGGACAGCCATATCTTGATAAAGGAGATTGGAATATAGGCTAAAATTGGGAACATTACAGTCCTCCCCTCCCACATGTTGCTTTCCCTAAAGCAACTACATGAAGAGAACAAAATCTTCTCCTCCTTCTTCTCTTGTGGCCTCCTCATCAATGGTCCCACCACTGCTCAAATATGCTGCAATAAAGCTGTCCTCCAATGCTCTCTCCCAAGTATGCAAGTTGTCAACAATGCTCCTCATGGAAAGATAGAAGGTGTAGTGGAATCCTTTTTTTTGTGCTAAGGCCTCCTTAAGGTAGGAGTGATGATATGCATGGGAAAATTCTGCTGCCCATGGTGATCCTCTCATCCATGCTGTTAGGTCTCTATAACAAGCAAGATTGGCAAAGTCCGATTACAGAGTTAACATCATTTCAACCAACTTTGGGATTCTAGGATCTAGCCCTCCTGAATCCGGAGAGGGATATCTCCAATATGTACAAAGATGGATATTGTCTTTGAAGTTTAGGGTGATGATATTAGGCTAGTTATGAAGGCCAAGGGTTTTGTTTGGTTTTCTCGGATGGTTGAACATAATTTTTGTCTGAGGCGGAAAGATCTATATGCAAATAGGTTCAAAGGTGAGAAGTTGCAAGCAAAATATTAAGCTTTGATTATGAAGAAAGATGATGGCAAGTTTTCAATCCATTGGGCTATGGTGTCATAAGAGGGTTTAATTGAAACATTCAGGTTCAAGAGTGATCTATGGGGCAATTCATCTATGCCTAAGGATCTCTTTAAGGCTTGATTTATGGAATGGAGTGGTACAAAAGAAAGGGAAATAACAGATGCAGAAACAAAGAGCAGCCCAGGATCTGGTAAGTACTTTGAAACTAGCCAGCCTTTGACCAGGCACTTAAGAAAAACATAGAAGCAAACTAGGATCTGGTAAGTACTTTGAAACTATCCAGCCTTTGATACACTTCTAATAGAATACAAATAAAAACGAAGGGAAACTTGAAGGCAACCTTTGGAGTAGAAACTAGTGGGCTGGGCTCACCATGATCCTCTCCTAGCTCTTCTTTACTTAGTTACTTCCAAGACAATCACAAAGATAACACAGAATGGCCTAAGATCTGATAAGTACTTCGAAACTAGTCAGCTTTTGACACATCCTAAGGGAAACAATCAAATAGTTGAGCAAACAAGAAAGGGACTCAGGGCTAACCTTTGATTTCCTCAATTCATTCCTTACACAACATATATAGAAAGTAACATTTAAAAATAACATCCAGCAGTAACGAAAAGATGAGGGAACGCCAGCATCTCTGTACTTAGACTGAATTAAATCATTTCTAAATAACACAATTAGAAGAAAACATTGGGATAAATATTTCTCAGCCAGAGAAGGTCACTGATATACAGTAGGTCCTAACACTGTTTAAACTGTTCTTTACAGTGGAAAATGAAACAAATTGAAAACTGAAATAAAATGACAAGTTCACAGTAAGAATAACATCACCATCAGCATAGACCAGGATCCCATAAATCAGCTTGTATTGATTGCTTCAAACCAGTTACAATCTTCAGATCCAATGTTTTAATCCATCTCTCTTCACAACCTAACCTATCTGTTACAAGCAGAGCTCCAAGAGCCTATGAAACCACTATTTACAATCAAGAGTTTTCCAGCTCAATCACATTACAATGCTTCAGTAATTACATTAACAACCAAACAATCCAACCCCTCACTCATCTTCTACTAAAGTATTTATAGAAGGATGAGGAGGTGAGATCTGATGGGAAGATCTCAAATACAATTAATGCAAAATTAATGTCTTCCTGGCCCTAGGAGGCTCGATGAAGAAATTATACAGGTGTTCCACTACATTAATGTGCTTATACTTACGAAGTAAGCTCGAAAGGAGCTTTTGTTGACCTTTGAGGCTCTGCGTACTATTAGGGTTACTCTGCAAACATTCTGTCATTAAATCTGGGGCAGAAATAACTTCTTTGGCTGTTCCAAGGCATAATATCTGATCCTGTTCAATAAATTCAGCCTCCGACTGAGCATTTTGAGGCAATAGGTGGCACTGCAGTGGTTTAGGAATCAATTCGCCTCAAAGTATGGCGGTGGAGGTGATGTGTTTGATGAACACTTTTAGGTTTTCCTTTAATCTGTGTTCTGAGTCAGGGATTAGGCTTTTGATAACCATCTTAGCCGTAATCCCCGCCAATCCGTCCACTAATCTGCTGCTCTGGTTCACTGGGGTCTTCAATATCTTATACTCTTTCTCTGCATTGATTTTGACGGTATTCTTCAAGCTTGACAGAGATGCGCGGCGACCAAGGCTCATGAAACCTCGTTGATAACACTGTTCTTCACCTTGCGGTCGATCTTTATGGATGATTCGAAAGAACGGGAGTCGTCAGCCTCGTCTTTCAGATTTTCTTAAAACACGGCGAAAGAACCTTAAAACTTGCAAAATACAATCAAAATGAGAAAATCCTGCATTATATGGGCGATCTGCATTGGAGGGCGTGCGGGAAAATGGAGCAATCGGAGCCATTGATCGTATTGCGATCAACGGTCGGGAGCGTTCTGAAAAGTCAGCGGAGAAAAAGGGAACTTGTACAATGGAATCGGGGGAATGAATATAAGCCGTCGATCTCCAGAGATCGACGGCGGAGATCGAATCTTGGCCGCGTGGTGGATAGATTAACGGGCGCGCAGGTTGGATGGAGGACAGCCGTTAGATACGGGGGTTTCAATCGGATGGTGGCTACCAATTCCGCTGAGTGGCTTTGGTACGAGGTTTAGCGCGTGGGCGGTGTGATTGCATGGCGGTTTTGAAACGAGGCGGAGGACACGTGTCGGCCAGCATGTGGAATCGCTGGCCGACGGGAGAAAACCACTTTGACGTGGAAAGGGGTGCGGGATGAAACCGGCGGGAATGGAAAACAACGCGGAAAGGGGGTCCACCAGGTGAGACGTGCTCCGCACCGTTGATCTGTGGGGCAGATCGACAGTCGAGTTTTAACATAATTTCTTTGGCGGAAAACTTTATGAAAAATAAAACAAACCCGATTTTTGCGTTTTACAAAGGTTTTTCAATGTTTTTCGGGCAGAAAATAAATTTCAAGAGTTAAGTGCCTGTCTGACTTAGCGCGTGGTTCTGGCGTCGGGGTATATGGAGAAAGAAAAGGCAGGGAGCTTAGCCTGAGGGGCCTAAGCCTAACGCATAGAAACATGTGTTTTCTATGGTTTTTCCAAAGAATTCCAAAAGGAAATATAATTCCGACAAAGTTAAAACATGGGTTTTTAACCTTGGGGAAAGAGATTAATGGGGGGACGAGGAATAACACATGGTTTGGTGGGGTTTTCATGAATAAAGGGAAATGGAAGAATGAAGGTAAAACGGAAGCAAGGGAGGGAAAAGAAAAAGGGATGCAGCAGTACTTGACTAGGATTTTCATGGAATATCAGAGGCTGAGAGAAGGAAAAGTATGAAGAACCAACCAACAGTTCATGATCTTACCAATAGACTTCAAGCACCAACAAGTTCAGGATTGAATTTGTTTCTTGAAGGCTGCAAAGAATATTTAGCCACCAGCTGATATAATGGAAAAATATAGGTGGCTAACAGTGGCTCCACTTGGGGAGGGTTCCTTCTTGAAGGCATCAAGAATTCAGACTTGATTTCTCTGGGATGCTGACTGGTGCCTGACCCATTGCTTGCTCTTGCTTTTCTTTGACAAAATAATATCAGTCATGAAAGAAAGATGAATTTCATCAATACAACTTCTTCCTACCCCAATCCTACCAATGTAACATTTTTTCTTCATCAGAGTGCACTTGGATTGGCAAACTCTATTCACAACATTTTATTCTTTTGAAAGCAGGAAATCTAATCTATTTCTATTCCTTATTTCTCCCTGAACTTAGATTAAATAGTTGAGCTTAGATGTTTCTCTACCTATTCTACTGTCTGTTGGGATTAAACAGTCCAACAAACTTTTATTCTCTAAATTCTACAACAGAAATTTAAAAATAGTCAAGTCAAGATTGAGCTGTTTGAATTGCTATGATCTATGGCATAAAGACAAGCTGCACATAGATTATTATTTGCAGAAAATTTTAAATCAAAACAGAAGGCTTAAGGTCTGAAAATTTCTTATTATGGCCTTCTCTTATTTTTACAACTCTATTTTTTCCTTTTCGGCGAGCTATCTTTGCCTTTCTTCTGGTTCAAGTTTTGAGCGGATTAGAACTAGGTCTTCTCTTTTATGACTCAGAAAATAAACAGTTTTGAGTCATCTTTCTCTTGGGAACTTTGGTTCATATTTTGAGTTTGTTTGAACCTTAATTTCTATTCTAATCTATCTACTGATAAGCCAAGATTAAATAGTTTGGAAAATCAAATTTTCTACCCTATCAGCAGAAAATTGAAAGCTAATTAGTCAAGATTAAACAGTTTTGACTAATTAGAAGTGTGTTTTAAGGAGTGGCATTTAAGTTTGCACACTTTCAGACTTATTTCTCTTTTTGGCATGGGGCTTTGCCTTTCTTGTTCTCGTTTCTGCCCTCTTTTCTTTCTTTCTTTGTTTTTGTATTTTTTGTTTTTTCATAACTTTGAATGCAATGATGGATGAGATATTTACAGTGGAAAAAAGGTAAAAAGGCTTCAAAACATGAAATAATTTAAGAAAGGTAATGCTTAAGCATCCTGCCATTGACAGGACCCCCAAACAATTCTGTTCCATTCAGCTCTTGTAAGAAGAATGCATTGTTTCTAGCAACTGAATGAATATTGTAAGGGCCAAGCCATAGATTTTCAAATTTACCATGCTTTCCCTTATCTTCCCTCTTTGAGTCCCACTTTAAAACTTTGTCCCCAATCTTGAAATTGCTGGCCTTTGTTCTTTTGTCAAATATCTTCTTGATATTATCTTGCTTCTGCAATGCTTTGTTGTACACTTCCTCTCTGGTTTGCTGAAGATGAATGGTCTGATTTATTCTTCTGATTATGTCATTCTCTTCAGTCTGTAACTCTTGAATTAACTTCATAACTGGTACACCAAGGTTGTTAGGAAAAATTGCATCTGTACCATACACAAGCTGGAAGGGTGACATACCAATGGATTTTTTCAAAGTTAATCTGTCAGCCCAAAGTGCATGGATCAGCTTTGTGTGCCAAGACTTCTTGTTGTCCTCCAACAGTTTCTTTATTATGTTCACTAAGCTTTTGTTGGAAGACTCTGCAAGTCCATTACCTTGAGGGTAATAGGCTATGGAGTGTCCCAATGTTATCTAATATTTGTGACAGAATTCCACCATCCTCTTTGATCCGAATGCTGCTGCATTATCTGTGATGATCTTGATAGGGCAACCAAATCTGGAAAGGATATTGGTTTCTATGAATTTAATGATAACCGAATCATTGGCCTGCCTACAAGGAATGGCTTCTATCCACTTAGTTAAGTAGTCTGTGGCGGTAAGAATCCACTTGTGCTGGGTAGCTAATTCAGTCAAAGGAACAGAGATTTTGATCTTCGAGATTTCCTGTTCCAGGCTGAAAAGGTTTTGATTCCTTAAAGCATTGACTTCAGCTTTGTTTACTGCCACTTTATCAGCAATAACAGCTTACTGATTTGGTTTATCTATAGTTGAAACAGTTGTTTTTTTAGGAGTACTAACCGAGGTGCTAGTACTGCTAATGTTTGCACTCTGTTTTCCAATATTTTGAGCGTCTTTCTCTTTACCATTACCAGAATTAACAACCACTATTTTGTCTTTTTGTTTAATCTTTTTAGACTTGGTTGCAGTGCTGTTTTGAGAAGGTTTGTCAGAGGTTTTATTGTTGGGGGTTTGTTGATTAGACCTACTTCTGAGTTCATATTCCCTTGAAGGCTCTATGACAGTGTTTTCCATGTTTTGATAGTAATTCTCATTATCCTCTCTTCTGTCATCGTAAGGCGTATAAAGACCTTGTTTTTTATCATAATGAACTTCGAAGTCATCATCATCTACCCCAAATAAGTTTATATCGTCTTCCTCTGTTATTTGATCTATTTGTTCAACCTCACTTAAAAAGTTTTGATGAAAGGGAGGAATGATCTGCTGGTCATCTTCCCTAGGTCTGTTTGGAGGCTGATTTCTTCTAATATTCTAATTCTGGTTTTGGTTTCTGTTTTGAGGAGTGTTTTGATTTAAAATTGCTTGCGCTCTCTCTAGAATGCTCATTTTCTTCATCATTTCTTCCATCATTCTTTCCATCTTTGAGCTTGAGGTGGGAGGGGTGGATTCCTCTCTAAAAGATACTCTCTTTTCAACTTTCATCCTTGCTCTCTTCTCCATTATGTTTACTTCCACAGAAAGGGCACCTCTTTTCATATCTTCCAGGGTTGAAAAGACTCTTTCTCTGAGTGAATATGTCATGTCAGGATCAAACCCTTCAGGAAATTTGTTTAAAGCTGAGCCCTGAGGATGTTTTAGTTCAGGGGAAAGTGCATTATACACACCGTTAAATCTGGTACAATAAGCTTGTACACTTTCCCCCGGATTCCTATGGAGATTGTTATAGTCGGCAAGGACTTGGAGAGGATTCTTTCTCACTTCCCATTTGTTTAAAAAATTTTGATGGAAGCCCAGGAGATCGTTAATACTGTGGGGGGTTAAACCTTTAAACCATTTTCTTGCTTCTCCCCCCAAACTTTGCGCAAACAGTCTGAGTTTGACAGATTCATCATCAATTTCATTTCTGTCAAAGTAGTCATTCATCTTGTCCACATGTTGAGATGCTGTTATAGTATTGCTAGCATCATATAATGGAATTTTGGACTGATAGTCCTGTGGAAGATTGACTAGTGGTGCAGGAAGGACTAAGGGAGCATACCATGCTGCCATGATATGTAGTGGAGGTGGATTTACAAGAGGAGGTGTGGGTTGAAGTGGAGTGGTTTGAACAGTGGATGACGGATGAACAAAAGTGGATGGAACAGCAGTAGACTGCTGAGCTGATCTTGGATGAGAGACACCTAGATTATGTATAAAATGCAAATCAGGAGGTGTTGATTCTCTATTCCCGAGGGTTTCACTTGTTTCGGGAGATGAAAGTGAAGGCTCAGAATCTAGCTGATCTAAATCACCAAATGACCTAGTCCTGAATGGGTTTAAAAAGTCAGTTTGTGATTTCTGAAGAGCTGAAAGATTGTCAGGTACTGAATTAGCTCTTAGGGGTGATCTGAAACTAGTTGAAAATTGTATCTTAGGATACTTCCTAAGGATTCTTTCTGGGTTATCAACTATCTCAGGTGGATCGGGGTCAGGATGGGCTCTAGTGTGAATATTTTTAGGAGCCACAATGTTTGTATGTTTAGACCCAACTAAACAGGAAAAGTTCAACCAGATATGACAATCTTTGGGAGGTTAACTAATCTGTCTTCAAAATTCGAATCCTGCAGCCTTGTAACTAGGTTTGAAGGATATTGTAAGGATGAGGGTTCTTCCCAGTGGAGTCTTAAGGTCTGCTAAGGATTTTGGAGTCGCCAGGTGGAAAGTCCAAAATGTTTTCAAAAGGGGTACACTGTCCACCATAGTGTTTGTGAAACCTTCCTTTTCAAGAATGTCTCAAAACACAACAAACTCTAACCAGAGATTGACTGGGAGGGCGTTCACCAGATATGTCACCTCTAAAAGAGGATGAGATCCGGAGGCTACCTGGCCCTTACCAGACTCTGTCTACAGGGTAAAACACATCAAAGATATAAACAAGATAACAAAAACTAGTGTTTTACTACCAATCTGAAATGTTTTTGGTATTTTCTGAACTGTTTTTATTTGTGGTTTTAAAAGGAATGTCCTAAATTTGCCTCAAAAATTAGCTACGGCTATGAAACAAAGACAGTCTATCCTTATGGCTAAGCCAGCTGATTTTCCAAGGTTAGATAAAAACTTAAAAGAATCCTAGGTTTGACCTAGTTTGTCACTGATTCAAACAAGTTTCATCATGATTACCATTCTTTGGTAGTGCTTGAAAAGGCTGCTTTTTACTCTCAAGATGTTATGAAGATTCTGGGTTAGGATCCCCAGTGGAGTCGCCAGAAATGTTAGGTTCTGGTGGCTCAAGCTGGTTAATAAGGCAATTGCTTTATGAACCAAATCTCTGATGTCGTATGATTATCTTTAAATGAAAATGATTCAGGGTTCCTTCCCCAGTGGAGTCGCCAGAAATGTTAGGTCTCTGTAACAAGCAAGATTGGCAAAGTCCGATCACAGAGTTAACATCATTTCAACCAACTTTGGGATTCTAGGATCTAGCCCTCCTGAATCCGGAGAGGGATCTCTCCAATATGTACAAAGATGGATATTGTCTTTGAAGTTTGGGGTGATGGTATTAGGCTAGTTATGAAGACCAAGGGTTTTGTTTGGTTTTCTCGGATGGTTGAACATAGTTGCTGTCTGAGGCGGAAAGATCTATATGCAAATAGGTTCAAAGGTGAGAAGTTGCAAGCTAAAGAGTAAGCTTTGATCATGAAGAAAGATGATGGCAAGTTTCAATCCATTGGGCTATGGAGTCATAAGAGGATTTAATTGAAACATTCAGGTTCAAGAGTGATCTATGGGGCAAGTCATCTATGCCTAAGGATCTCTTTAAGGCTTGATTTATGGAATGGAGTGGTACAAAAGAAAGGGAAATAACAGATGCAGAAACAAAGAGTAGCCCAGGATCTGGTAAGTACTTTGAAACTAGCCAGCCTTTGACCAGGCACTTAAGAAAAACATAGAAGCAAACTAGGATCTGGTAAGTACTTTGAAACTATCCAGCCTTTGATACACTTCTAATAGAATACAAATAAAAACGAAGGGGAACTTGAAGGCAACCTTTGGAGTAGAAACTAGTGGGCAGGGCTCACCATGATCCTCTCCTAGTTTTTCTTTACTTAGTTACTTCCAAGACAATCACAAATATAACACAGAATGGCCTAAGATCTGATAAGTACTTCGAAACTAGTCAGCTTTTAACACATCCTAAGGGAAACAATCAAATAGTTGAGCAAACAAGACAGGGACTCAGGGCTAACCTTTGATTTCCTCAATTCATTCCCTACACAATGTATATTGAAAGTAACATTTAAAAATAACATTCAGTTGTGACAAAAAGATGAGGGAACGCCATCATCTCTGTACTTAGACTGAATTAAATCATTTCTAAATAACACAATTAGAAGAAAACATTGGGATAAAGATTTCTCAGCCAGAGAAGGTCACTGATATACAGTAGGTCCTAACACTGTTTAAACTGTTCTTTACAGTGGAAAATGAAACAAATTGAAAACTGAAATAAAATGACAAGTTCACAGTGAGAATAACATCACCATCAGCATAGACCAGGATCCCATAAATCAGCTTGTATTGATTGCTTCAAACCAGTTACAATCTTCAGATCCGATGTTTTATTCCATCTCTCTTCACAACCTAACCTATCTGTTACAAGCAGAGCTCCAAGAGCCTATGAAACCACTATTTACCGTCAAGAGTTTTCCGGCTCAATTACATTACAATGCTTCAGCAATTTACATTAACAACCAAACAATCCAACCCCTCACTCATCTTCTTCTGGAGTATTTATAGAAGGATGAGGAGGTGAGATCTGATGGAAAGATCTCAAATACAATTAATGCAGAATTAATGTCTTCCTGGCCCTGGGAGGCTCGATGAAGAAATTATACAGGTGTTCCACTGCATTAATGTGTTTATACTTATGAAGTAAGCTCGGAAGGAGCTTTTGTTGACCTTTGAGGCTCTGCGTACTATTAGGGTTACATGAACGATACATCATTAAATGCAGAGATGAAATAACTTCTTTGGTGATCGGGCACCCAATATACGATCTGTTCAATAAGATTCGACAGGTAGAGCATTTTGAGAAATAGGTGGCAACAACGGTGGTTGAGGGAATCAATTCGCCTCAAAAGTATGGCGGTGGAGGCGATGTGTCGATGAACACTTTTAGGTTTTCCTTTAATACGTGATTGCGAGTCGGGGATGAGCTTTTTGATAGCCGTCTTGGCGTAATCGTAATCCGTCTATGTCTAGCTGCAGATTCCTTTGGGGTCTTGATATAGATGCTCTTTCTCTGCATTGATTTTGACGGTATTCTTCAAGCTTGACAGAGATGCGCGGCGACCAAGGCTCATGAAACCTCGTTGATAACACTGTTCTTCACCTTGCGGTCGATCTTTATGGATGATTCGAAAGAACGGGAGTCGTCACCCTCGTCTTTCAGATTTTCTTAAAACACGACGAAAGAACCTTAAAACCTGCAAAATACAATCAAAATGAGAAAATCCTGCGTTATATGGACAATCTGCATTGGAGGGCGTGTGGGAAAATGGAGCAACCGGAGCCGTTGATCGTATTGCGATCAACGGTCGGGGGCATTCTGAAAAGTCAGCGGAGAAAAAGGGAACTTGTACAATGGAATCGGGAGAACGAATGTAAGCCGTCGATCTACAGAGATCGACGGCGGAGATCGAATCTTGGCCGCGCGGTGGATATATTAACGGGCGCGCATGTCCGTTATCGGTCGAGCAGGTTGGATGGAAGACAACCGTTGGATGCGGGGGTTTCAATTGGACGGTGGCTACCAATTCCACTGAGTGGCTTTGGTACGAAGTTTAGCGTGCAGGCGGTGTGATTTCACGGCGGTTTTGGAACGAGGCGGAGGACACGTGTCGGCCAGCGTGTGGAATCGCTGGCCGACGGGAGAAAACCACTTTGACGCGAAAAGCGGTGCAGGATGAAACCGGCGGGAACGGAAAACAGCGCGGAAAGGGGGGTCCACCAGGTGAGGCATGCTCGCATGAATTGATGCAATGGGGCGGATAGTGGTCGATTTTGCTGTGATAATTTCTTTGGCGGAAAACTTTATGCCCCAGACGACAAAACCGTTTTGCGTTTTTATTGAGGTTTTCAATGTTTTTGGAAGAAAATAAATTTCAAGAGTTAAGCGCTTTGTCGACTTAAGTACGTGGTTGCAGTGTCAGAACATATGGAAAGAGCGGGAGCTTAGCTTTGGGGGGCTGGCTTTGTAGAAACATATGTTTTCTATGGTTTTCAAAAAAGAATTTCAAGGAAATATAATTAGATAAGGTTAAAAAATGGGTTTTTAACCTTGGAAAAGATAATGGAGGATAAGGAATAACACAATGGTTAGGTGGGGTTTTCATGAAAATAAAAGTGGAAAATGAAGGTAAGGCGGAAACGAGGGGAGGGAAAAGGAAAGGGATGCGGCGAGTACTTGACTAGGATTTTCATGGGTAGAGGGAAGGCCAGAGAAGAGAAAGAATAAGAAGAACCAACCAATGAGTTCATGGTTACCAACGAGACTTCAAAGCATAGCTCTTGGGTGAATTGTTCTTGAGTACCATAGAATATCTAGCCACCAGCTGATAGAATGGAAAAATATAGGTGGCTAACACATGCAATCATCCAAGTAGAAATCTCACCCCTGATTTCTGCAATGTGTTGGGGCTGAATGGAGAGTTGTTTTGGTTTCCCCATGATGGCCCTCTCCCCATTTGCTACACATATGGGGCTACCTTTGTCTTTGGGCTAGAAAAATATGGCCTCCAAGAATGGCCCAAGCTACCCCATCAAGAAAAATCAGCCATGAAATGCCTCTGCAAATTCTCCAAGTGGTCCCTCCCACAAGAAGGTATAAGTAGCAATGTGGCAATCATGGTTTTCCCATGGTATCTCCTGCAAGATAAGACATATACAATGGGGAGAATAATTCTCCCAATGGGTTTTTCATACAATACTCTCCAAATAATCCTCCTCATGAGTGTACAAACATCAGAAATACATGGAGCAATATACAATAAAAGCAAGTTGTCACATGACAACCAAAGAGTGGTTCAAATTTCCACTCATGGAAGTGCACAGTGCCTCCTTGGCCTGCCTCAAAATCAAAAATAACAAGTGTTGTACTAGCCACTTGTTTTCTGCCACAACATCTCATCATAAGATAAAACATGAGAATACAAGTGGGCGCCAATGGTGCAAACTGAGAAACATGTGGCTTCCCCCACAAACCATCACATAATTAGCCAAAATCAAGGCTACAAGTAGCTGCAAGTACATCCTCATGAAAAATTCAAGAAGGAATAAACCTCCTTGATACATCATGCTCCTCAATCAATGAAAAGAAGTACAATACACAATATGACATTATACCTCCTCCATCATGCACTAGAGCTCTTGAGTTGAAATGGCTCTTCTGAATGCTCTCCCTCTCCTCCAATGAGTAAGGGAATGGTTGTGCCAACCTCTCCAAAAAAAACCAGGCTCTGCATCTATCCATATGCTGAAGTAGATCATGCTGAATGCCCTCCAAGTGAACTCCTCTAGCAAGGCAAAGTATGCATCCAAATGCATAGCTAGGAAGTCCTCATGTGCTGCATGAAAAAGTTTCTTCTTGAGACTAGAAACTCTAGTCAAGAAGAGTCCGCCATGATGATAGATGATCATGTCATCCCCTAAGTATCTTCCATCTCCATTAAGGCCATCCAAGAATCATGCATGCATCAAGAACCCGGGGAATACTCACCCAAATCTGAGTCCTCCATCCTGGATCAATCATCCACATAGACAGCACTAGTGTTCTGCAATATAGTGCTCCATCACGCTGCTGCCTGCTACCTTGACATCCCCTCATGCCAAATTCATCCTCGAATTTTCTGCCATGCCATCATGTAGCTGCTCATGCTCAAATAGAAATAAGGATCTCTAAAAATGAGCCTCCCATGAGGGAATCTCCCGATCTTGAGCAATGTAAGCATGAGTGGCCCCCATCTACTCCAATGCATGAAAGAGTCCTTCCTCAAAGGAAGTATCCTCCCTCTCATCAAATATATGGAGCAGTCATCCAACATCATGAAGATTCTATCCTCCATCCATACAGCAACTCTATTTGCGCAGTGAAACTGATGAGAATGGGTGGTACTAAAAATGAGAGAGTGCATCCCTCCTCCATGAGCTTATCCCCAAACTTTCTGTGCTATAATGGACTCCTCTAATGTCTCCACCCCTCCAAAATCCAATGAGTGGTGAACCAAATAGCATGATGCCTCTCATCATATCTAGGTCATGTGGCCTCCCGAGTGGAAAACCTCAAAAGTGAGACATCAAGATAAGAAGTGGATTGTGTATATGAGAGGAATGAAAGGTCCCTCTCTCTCTACTATGCATTACAGTCCTTCTCCTATGTGAAGAAAATATCTAAAGAAGATAAGGGTGAATGTTCATCATCCCTTCATGCTGACTCTTCTGCTCTTCTTCTTCTTTTTCCAATGGTGCAACGTTGTAGGTTCTTCTATGCACCTCCTCTCTACCAACATGTGAGTGTGTCTCCTCCTCAATGAGAGGCCTTGGCCTTCCTTAGAGAGAAATATCTCCACACCCTCACAAATGGAAGAGTGCCCTTCATACAATGGGGGACTTTCCTCTAGCAAGTCATTCTCCTGATTTCTCCCCCTCTAGAAAGATGGAATGGTCTTTGTTTCATGGTCCCCCCTCCATGCATGCAAAGTGTTTGAAGTTTTGTCACACCATGTTTCACATTGGTTTTCATCAATCCCCTTTGCAAAACTCTTTGTGACTGCAACATATGATCTCTCATTTGCATGAAAACATGAAATAGGACTCTGAAATCAACCATCATGAATCATACCTTTGAGTTGCAGCGCTGCTCCTCCAAAGGCCTCAACTTTTTCCCTCCATCCTTCTTGCAGTAGCTATGGGCAATGTACTGCACTGTGGATTTGCATGTGTGGCTAAATGCTCACACCCTTCATGAAAATAGCTAGGGCTTGATCATTCACAAACCCCTTTCAGAAAATTTCCCAAATTTTCCCTTTCATCAGATCTTCAATGGTGTGCTCAATGGTCTGGAAAAGAAGAAGGGAAACCTCCTCTTCCTTCATTCCTTTTCCCTTGTTTCCTCTGTCAATATCCTCTCCTTGGGGAAAAGCTCCTCTTTCTGATGGCAATAGATTTTGGGCATAAGCTAAGCTAAGATCATGCTTTGATACCACTGTAATATTCCAAATCTGGAATTTTATGCTCCATTGGGAATATCTTAAGATATTCCAATTGCTTCTTCAGTGAGACATCACAAGTCCATTTCAAAGATTTAATGTTGGGTAATTTACAGGATATAACTCCTTCCAAATAAGGGAGAGATTCTGAGGCTAGCTGGCCCTTCACAGACTCTATCTATGGATATGCAATATTCCACTTCGGGAATTTCTGCTACAGGGTCCTTGAGGACACTGTATAAGGAAGATACTACAAAAATAAGACAAACCACTAATGGGTTGCCTTATAAAATCCATCATAAAACTCCTATGCAGAATATGAGCTCAAAGAAATAACTCTAGATGGTTTATTTAGATCTCCCCCAATCTAGGTCACTAAAACAATGCTCAATGAGAGAGCTTACAGTAATATATCAACATAAACATGAACTCTGCAACTGAGAATACATCATAAGAGGTAAAATTCTAAATCCTTCATGATATTATGATATATCAGCAAATAAATACAAGAAAGAGCTGAGGGACAAGCCACTCAAGCTTTATGATCTAACCTCCAATGAATAAGCAATGAAATACAAGAGTAGCTGCAACTCCACACAATGCCATAGTAGCTGCAACTGTGCAGTGTACATGAAGGTATAAGCTGTTGAATATGAATAAAATACATATTTGGCTGAAGGAATACAAGAAATAGCTCGATAACAGAGAAATGGGTTGGAATACTAGATTTCTAGCCAATCTATGAAGATTGCTAGAAATGCCAGAGAAAACCAAAATGTGACAACTGAGTTGTCACAACAACTAAACCAAAATAATAATGAGGATGTGGCTGATCTAAAATATGATTGCCCTCCTCTGATAATGTCTCTAATACAAAGTGTTGATCACTTTGTCTCGGAAACACCCTCCTATGAAGCTCTAGAAACCCCTCTCTCACTGCCTCCTCTAAAATAACGCAGTTTCCTCCATGGACTACACAGTGGGAGACGATGGAAGTGTGGCCTCATGCCATTGATCTGAAATACAGCCCGGGAATCCTCCTTGCAGCTCCTCCAATGAATAGATCACTCCTCCACTGAAGAAAACTAGACAAGAGAGACTCCATGAGTTCCTCTCTTGCTGCACCCAACAACACAATGTCCTCTCTGCTGCAGAAATAACGTTGTAGAAGATGAATGTAGCTGTGGCCAATTCCATATGGAGGAAAATCAGCTCATTCCTCATCCTTACTTGAGGAAGAGGTATGGATTCTCGATCGGGAACACCTTAGTGCTCGATGGCACCATCACCCTGCTAAATAGCCTGGGGATGCAAGCTTGCAGACCCAAGTCTGAAACTCTAAAACCATAACATGTCCAAAATGGGCTGCCATCTCCTCCTTATAAACAAAATGAAATCTTCTCCACCAAGGTTCCACCAATTAGGGTTTCCACCCTCATGAGAGTGTCTTCCCTCCAAAACTGCGCAGCTTCTCTAGGAAGCCTCTTCCTCCTTGGGCAGCGCTGTGGAATTTTAGTCAAAAGTGACTAATCAAGTGAGATGAGTTCCATTCACACCCTTGGTTTTTATTTCAACTGATTTATTCACCTCTCTTTCACATTAGGAGTGTTATTTCTTCATCAAAAATGGGCTAAGGTGTCTCCTTCCCCATTTTATTAAAATAAAATAAAATGTGCAACTATAATGTTCCATTTTAGCTTGAGAGCATTTGTGGTTGAATATGGCACATGCAGAGTTTAAGAAAGGGTCAGGAAGCCTCCGGTTCTCATCCTCTCTTTAGAGGTGACTGGTAAAATCCCTCTTAGTCCATCTCTGACATAGCCTTGTTCATATTTCCGACAAAGGAACATTTCCATGATGAAAAATCTGCTGATTTCCATTTCGGAACATTACAGTGGTCTAAAACTCATTTGTTTTCCTGAAATTCATCATACAAGTCCCACACAGCCCAAGCTAGGGGACCAAGCCCCGATCTGTGTTATTCTTGCACCCATTTTCTTATACAGCATCCTCATTGAGCCTCTTGCTGATTTTCCTGAAAGTGGAATTTCCCGCTTCTTCCTTGTTTGGTTTTTGCTTCTCTTTTGGATCCATTATTTAGATCTGTAGATCTAAGGTTCCTAATGGCAGCAAAATATAAGAGGAGTGTTTCATTCCCACACTTTCTTTGTTTCACCAATATTATATAGACAGTTTCTGGAATGGGCCAGGAAGCCTCTGGTTTTCACCCTCTCTTTAGAGGTGATATAACCAGTAAATGCTCTACCAGTCTATCTCTGGTTTAGATCTATTGGTGTGATTCCATATTGCTGTGATTATAAATGGGAAAAGATAGGCTTAGTAGGGAATATCTTAACATATTCCACTATGAAATCATAGCAATATGGAATTATACCAATAGATCTAAACCAGAGATAGACTGGTAGGGAATTTACCGGTTATATCACCTCTAAAGAGAGGTGAAAACCAGAGGCTTCCTGGCCCATTCCAGACTCTGTCTATAGAAGATTGGTGAAACACAGAAAGTGTGGGAATGACACACTCCTCTTAGATTTTACTTCTCTTAGGAACCTTAGATCTACAGATCTAAACAATGGATCCAAAATAGAAGCAAAAACCATCCAAGGAAGAAGCGGGAAATTCCACTTCAGGAAATTTTGCAATAGGCTTAGGGAAAACTATGTATAAGCAAGGGAGTGAACAAATAATACAGATCATTGCTGGGATTCCCTATCTTAGGCTATGTGGGACCTCCATTCTAAATTTTAGCTGAAAAAAAAGTGTTTAAGGACCCTAAACAGATCTCCCACAAAGCTGACTAGTTAAAAATCAACTAAAGAGAAGAGCTGCTGCAACATGAAACCTAGCAACCAGAATTGCGCATTTTTGCCCAGAAACCACTGAAGATCAGCCATAAGGCTCAGAATTCAGCCATAGGACATCATATCAGTATTATGAAAGATTCTACCCTTAAAATATAGCAAATCACATGAAATAATAGTGCAGAAATCCACTAAAATGACATCTCTGGCATTTATAAAATTGCATAAAAGAATGGACTGCATCCCTCTAAGTGTGCTTCAGCAGATAAAATATGGATTTCAGATATATGGCAAATAAATGGCTGTAACATCAGATCCATACCAGATCTAGAAGCTACTCAGCCTCTTCTACAAGTCCCCTTTGGGGTTTTTACAAGATATTGCACAATAAGATGTAGATCTGACTTTTAATACATGAAACTGCAGGAAACTTCCAAAAATTGCTGAAGATGGTCATTATTACAGTATATCAGATCTTAACAATAGATATCAGCAGCTACAAGATGAATCTTCAAGATGAGAGGCAGGCCTCAATCATCAGGAACCAAGTACAATGAGAGAAATACAACTAGCAGTAAAAGCAGTACATGAAATAATGCAGTTCACTAGAGAAACAACGATATAGCTTGAGCTGAATGTTACAATAGATGAAATATGCAGATCTAAAATAAAAATACAACAAAGATCCTCTTCCAGGTGGTCACAAGACACCCTCCCTGAGAGAAATCCCTCAAACATCTAGATCCTTGGAGATCTGAGTCACCACTTGTTGCAACTTCACAGTAGCTGCAAAACCCTCAACAGGACCAGCGCTGCTAATGGAGAGAGGGTTTCATTGGGCTCATCAGGAGTGTGTTTCTGAGACAAAGAGATCAGCACTTTGTAATAGAGACATTATCAGAGGAGGGCAATCACATTTCAGATCTGCCATGGCCTCATTTATATTTGGTATTAGTTGCAGTGACAACACAGTTGTCACATTTTTGTATGTTCCGAAATTTCTAGCAATCTCTCTAGATTGGCTAGAAATCTTGTATTTCAGCCTATTCTTTGTTCTTGGGCTATTTTCTTGTACTTTCAGCCACATTTTCATTCTATACATGTTCAACAGCTGCTTCACTCTTAGAGACTGCATAGTCATGGTCTCCCGGCATTATGTGTAGTTGCAGCAACTCCAGCGTTTCATTGTATATTCATTAGAGTATGGTTCTAGAGGTTTCAGAGGCTTTTCCCCTCAATTATTTATTGTATATTAATGCTGAAATCATATTATAATGTTGGCTGTACCATTTCCCTCTCATGATGTATTCAGATATGCAGATTTCATGTTTATGTTCATATATTGTTGTAGGCTCTCTCATTGAGCATTGTTTTAGAGACCTAGATTGGGGGAGATCTGAATAACCCATATATAGTTATTTCTTTGAGCTCATATTCTGCATAGGAGTTATATGATGAATGTTATAAGGCATACCAGTAGTGGTTTGTCTTATTTTTGTAGCAGCTTCCTTAGACAGCGTCCTCAAGGACCCTGTAGCAGAAATTCCCGAGGTGGAATATTGCATATCCATAGACAGAGTCTGTGAAGGGCTAGCTAGCCTCAGTATCTCTCCCTTTCTTGTAAAGGTGACATACCTGGTAAATGCCCCTATAGTCAATCTCTAGAATAGTTCAGTTTTTTATTGTTAATGCTTCTGAAAAAAAAGGGAACATGATTTGTCGGATTCATGAGTAGTTCCCAATTTGGAACATTACAGTGGTATCAGAGCATGATATTGGCTCAGCCTGTGTCATATCTGTTGACTTGGTCAATCCTCTTTGCAAATGTCATCTTTCACACATGAGGGTGTGAAATCTAGTTCCATGGCTGATCCCTTTCCATACTAGAGGGATTTTATTTATGTTTTTATTGTCATTGGGCCTCCTTACCCAATTATTCATCTCCTAAATGAATTTAGAAAAAAATTAATGTTCCAATTTATTGAAGAAAAATTTGGAACATTACAGTCCTCCCCTCCCAAATGAACTCCCCCATTAAGGGATGGTATGCATAAAATTGCATGGAAGGAAAGTCCACAAACACTGCATGTAGATCTTTCTCCTTGTGCTTGTGAACCCAAGCCAAGAAGGTCAAAACATGGTAAGGAATGCTTCCATCCATTACTTACTCATGCTCATCTTCCACATGCCTCCAAGGTGTATTACTTGTGAAGTGTTCTTGAGAACACTCTAGCAAGCAATCCAAGCTCCCAAGTGACAGCACTGCTAGCCTTTGGAGTAGGGCCACTGTCAACTCAAAGTTCAATTCTTTGACATAGATTGTGTCAAAAACTCTTCCCAAAATTCTACTGTGTATGTAGAGATCCTCCCAAGATGGAGGTGCTACTCTTTGCACTATGTTAGTGCCATCCCTTACTCCTGCAGCATCATGCCAAGTGTGAGAGAAAATCTGCCCTTGCTCTCTCTCAATCCTCCAAAGAAACAAATGACTTTGTTGCCTCACCAGACCTCCATCATACAACCTACGTGGTGAAAACATAATGATCACATCACCACAATGCACCCACACTCCTTGCTGCCCCATGATGAAAGTATCCTACCAATATTCCTTCCTCTTCTCATCCCATGGGAAAGGACATGTCATAGGGTGACCAAACTCCCTCAAGAGTATCCAACACAACATTGCCTCTTGCTGCCCAGCGTCATAGAATTGCAAGAGGTTTACCATTCTCTTGCATCCCATCCACATCCACTCAACTCCATGTGGATGCCTCCTAGCTTTTCCCATCTAGAATAAACTCATCTTCTTCAACATTCTGATCTTCTTGGCGAAGACTCACAGGCTGAGCCAAGAAAATTGCTCTCATACCACTATAATGTTCCTTTTTTCAAGAATGTCAGCAATTAGCAATCTATTCTAGAGATTGAATGAAGGGGAATTTACTGGATGTGTCACCTTCTCAAGGAAATGTGAGATCCGGAGGCTATCTGAAAATATCTCACCCTCTGAAATGCCTTCAAAACCCTCACTGCAAATGTGCTCCAACTAGAACGCAGTCTATGAGAGGGCCTGTGCTATAACTGATGGAAGTGGTTGGCCTCCTGCCAATGATAGTGGAATAAGCTCGGGAACCATCCTCACTAACCTCCCGAAAGTAGAGAACCTCCCTCCTCTGAAAGATCAGCTCAAAATGGTGTATAGAAACCTCCCCAGCAACATCCAGCAACACTGCACAATATCTGCTACAGAAACTGTGCTGATGTAGATGGTTGATGCTATGGCCTGAATGTCAGAATATGGAGGATGAGTGAAATCCAGTAAATGGGCTAACATGGAAGACATGAATAATGATATAAAAGCAGACATGGAAGGTTTGAAGGAAGGTTTTAAAAATTTGATACAAGAAATGGTTCCTAATGGAGAAAAGGTAGTACAGGAAACTCATGATGAGAACAAAATAAATTTTAATCATGATTTCATAAACTCTAATGTTGGATTGAAGACCCACCATATTCCAAAGATGGATATGAGGAATTTTGATGGCAATGATCCCATAACATGGATATTATAGATGGAGAAATATTTTGATCTCCATAATGTGAAAAACACACAAAAGGTACGCATTGCAATTTTACATTTAGAACAAAATACATTTGTATGGTATCAATGGCTTTGCTCTCATAAAAAAATTGTCACTTGGTCAATTTTTACGGAGGAAATAATAGCACATTATGATGATACAAAGAGCAACACCTTCTTTAGCCAATTGGTAATCTCAAACAAAAGGGTTCAATGGCGGAGCACATTGAGGACTTCCAGAAATTGAATATAAGGGTAATTGATATTCCAGAGGAATATAGGATTGATGTCTTCATGGGGACTTTAAAGGATAACATCCAACATGAGGTTTGACTTTGGGAACCTGAATCATTGGAGAAGGCATTCAGGATGGCAAGAAAAATTAAAAGTAAATTTATGGTGACAATGAAGCCTACCACTAATATATATAAAGATGCAAGTGTTGCTACTCCTAGACTTCCACAACCTACAAGGTTGTAACCACAAAAATTGGAAGAAAAAAGAGAAAAAGGGATTTGCTACAGTTGTGATAGAAAATACACTAAAGGTCATAAGTGCGCTGAGAAGATATTATTTTACATAGATTGTGAAGAGGAGCAAGAAAATGAACAAGAAACTTCAAAAGAAGAGGATATACACCAAGAACCAACCCTAGAGAAAGATGAAATTAGTCCGACCATATCCTGTAATGCATTGGCAGGAATTACCACTACTCAAACTCTCAAGATAGAAGGACATATCAAGAAGAAAAAGGTAATAGTGCTTATTGATTCAGGTAGTACCCATTATTTTATTCATTGTAAGGTAGCCAAGGAATTGAATTTCTTCCTATACCCATCACCAGAGTGTCAAGTGATCATTACAAATGGAGGGACTACAAATTTCTCTGGAAAATTCCATAATATCAAGCTAACCATAGGGGAATATGTATTGAATAGTCCAATTCTTTCCATTCCAATGGGAGGTGCTGATGTTGTACTAGGAGTACAATGGTTACAATCTTTGGGGACAATAGCTATTAATTTTCAAGAAATTTTCTTGAAATTATTTTCGGAAGGAAAGGAAGTTGAATTACGGGGTATCGCAGGGAAGCCAGGAAAGATAATAACTGATCAGGTGATCATGTCCACGTTGAAAAAATGCTCAAAAATGGAACTGTTCAAAATTGGTTGCAACCTGAATGACCGGAAAGGCCTCATCACTGTGATTCTGGCACCATGAAAGGGACTCAAATCTGATGTCGTATGTGAAACTTATGCAAGTTTTAAGTCTCTAGTAACCTTATAAAATCAGTTGACGAAAGTTGACTTTTCAATTTTGGAAAAATTAAAAAGAGAATATTCTTTGGAGTATTCCCAAGAATATTCCCTCAAAATATTCCAAAGAATATTCCCATGGAATATTCCATAGGGGCTTATCAGAATCTGCCAAGAGGCATCATGGGATTCGTTTTTGAATTGACTTTTTGATTTTGGGCCAATAAACGGGTGCCATGTGGCAAGCTCGAAGACTGCCACGTGACCCCTGGCCGATGGAAATTTTGGTGGTGTAAAAATTTTGTGACTCTACCAGATTTGAACACCTGACCTCGCAGCAAGCAACACACGCACCTACTGTTAGGCCACAAGGATGGTTCTTAATATACTTTGGAGCCACGAAGTATTTGATTTTTAAAATTTAAATGGGCGGAAAGCCAAAGGGGCTAGCCCGACCTCACATGACCGGGCGCAAAGAACCTTGGCCTTAAAGGCCTTAACCATGGGTGCCAACAGTTAGTATAACCGTCATATGTGGCCAACCACATACAAATTTAATGCGGCAGTTTGTTGTTAGCATTTATTGCAGCGGTTTTTGTGGACCGGTCACATGTGCCTCCCTCCAACATTTAAGTTAATTGCTAGTGGTTTCGCCCAATTTGGGGCGCATTCCACCAAATTCAGGGTTATGCCAAAGTTAGTGCTCCTAACTAGAGTTAGCCCACATTTAGTGGGGTTTCTGAAAATATAAAACTACTGGTAAAAGTCCATTTTTAAAGCTTGATGTTAAATTTGAGTTTCCTATGTTTAACGGTGAGGTCAATGTAGAGAAAATTAACAATTGGATAAGGCAGTTGGAAGTTTATTTGAGGATACAAAACCTTCATGAAGACTACACCAAGATTCAGTTAGCCTCTTTGAGAATGGAAGGAGCAGCATTGGTATGGTGGGAAGCCAAGATAAAGGATGAAATTAAAAAAATGGTAAGATCACTCTATGATGGGCTGAATTTATTTCCACAATTAAGAAACAATTTTATCCATTATCTCATTTACAAAAGGATATCATGAATTGGCAAAGTTTTAGACAACTTAAGGGACAAAGTGTTCAATATTACACTCAAGAGTTTAGACGAAGGGCTTTATTACTTGGAATTGATTTTCATAGCCAAGATATTTTGCTTAAATATAAAGGTGGTTTACACAGGTATATTATACATAGTATCCTTATGTTCAATCCTACTAGTCTAGATGAGGTTTTTGTTCAACCCATGCATTTAGAGGCTAGAGGTAAACAATATTTTGATGGGAATGAGGGTAATGAATTTAAAGGCAAAGGTAGGAAAATAAATGCAAACTCTAGGAAAGAAAAAGGAAAATCCTTTTGTAAAAACTGTTCCAAAACAAGCCACGATGAAGACCATTGCTGGAAACTTCATCCGAAGCTGAAACCAGAAAAATTTAAAACCAAAGATAAGGCCAAAGAAAAAGGTAAAACAGTTGCAACAATTGAACAAGACTTAGGGTCTGAATCAGGTGATGAAACAAAAAGCATAGCCATGGTACTAAATAAAATAAAGGGGAAAGAGGTTTTAAAGGAAACAAATCCCAGTTATAGCACTTTAAACTGTCACATAGAAGCTCCAAATGAAGAGAGGAGGATAGAGCTGTCTAATGTGAGGATAATCTCAAAACACACAAAGATAGACACACTATTTGGTAGTGGGTCACAAGCGAATCTCATCTCAAAATACTTAGTCAAGAAGCTGAAACTTGAAACCATTCCACATCCAAAGCCATATCCACTTGGATGGATTTGCAAGGATGCTAATTTACAAGTTTCAAGGAAGTGCATGCTGCGCTTCACCATAAAAGCTCATTATGTTGACATGGTTGAACTAGATGCGGTATCGCTTGACATTATAGGTGTGGTGTTGGGTATTCCATACTTATATGACAAGAAAGTGGTCTTCCATCACCATGAGAATAAGTATCACCTATTCAAGGATGGAAAGGAGTTTATTGTAAGAGCACATCAGAAGAAGCTAGAATCTTCTTTAGTGCATGCAGGGAAATTGAAAAGGCTTGTCAATGCAAGTAAAAATTTTAATTTATTGATGATTAAGAAAAAATATGTTGTACATAATCCTTTTCATGTTATTTCTGATATAAATGATGATATGTTTCAGTCTGAAAGAAGGTCGTCTTTGGAAGATGACAAGATGTTGCAGAAAGTGCCTTTGGTGTCAAACGGTGTAGAGAAAAAAGTGTCGGTGCAAAGTGGTGCAAGAATCCAAGAAAGGGAAAAGAAAGCAATCAAAGAGGACACAAAGTTAAACATGGATCAATGTTGGTTTCAGAATGGCAGCTTGGTATGGTGAGAAAACTTGGTCGGGAATCGACACAAGTACATGGCTTATGTGGAAAAAATTCGCCATAAGGACAGTTGGCAAGGTGAATCTTATTTCCAGTTTCCTTGGAAGGTAGACCATTGTAGGAACATTATGATTTATGCAAACTTTAGTTGTTGTTCAGTAAATTTCAAAAATTTGCAATGACTCAGTCAAGGTTTGCAACAGTCAGTCAGCAGATTCAAGGAAGAATTTATCTTTTTATGAGAAGCTCAGTTTGATGAAGTCAGGAAGATTTCAGTGGTTCAAGGTTGGAAGAGTGGAGAATCAGTCTCCTCATCTTCAATTTCTATAAATCAGAGAGCTTTTGGGGTCCAAAAGCTTCCCATTTGGGAGGTGTGATCAGGTGATCATGTCCAAGTTGAAAAAAATGCTCAAAATGGAACTGCTCAGAATTGGTTGTAACATGAATGACCGGAAAGGCCTCATCATTGCGATTCTGGCACCGTGAATGGGACTCAAATCCGATGTCATATGTGAAATTTATGCAGGTTTGAAGTCTCCGATAACCTTATAAAATCAGTTGACCAAAGTTGACTTTTCAATTTTGGAAAAAATTAAAAAGAGAATATTCTTTGGAATATTCCACAGGGGCTTATCAGAGTCTTCCAAGTGGGATCATGGGATTCGTCTTTGAATTGACTTTTTGATTTTGGGCCAATCAACGGGTGCCACATGGCAAGCCCAGAGGCTGCCACGTGGCCCCTGGCCGGTGGAAATTTTGGTGATGTAAAATTTTTGTGACTCTACTGGATTTGAACACCTGACCTTACAACAAACAACACATGTGCCTATCGTTAGGCCACAAGGATGGTTCTTAATATACTTTGGAGTCACGAAGTATTTGAGTTTTAAAATTTAAATGGGTGGAAAGCCAAAGGGGCTAGCCCCTTAGGGCTAGCCCGACCTCACACAACTAGGCGCGAAGAACCTTGGCCTTAAATGCCTTAACAACGGGTGCCAATAGTTAGTATAACCATCATATGTGGCCAACCACATACAAATTTAATGTGGCAGTTTGATATTAGCATTTATTGTGGCGGTTTTCGCAGACTGGTCACATGCGCCTCCCTCCAACATTTAAGTTAAATAATAGTGGTTCCACCCTATTTGGGGCGTGTTCCACCGAATTCAGGGTTATGCCAAATTTAGCACTCCTAACTGGAGTTAGCCAACATTTAGTGGGGTTTTCAAGTGACATTGGGCAGAGATTTGTTTTGATCATAACTTCCTCAATATTGAACCAATTGGGATGAAATTTTAGTCAATTTTGGGTTTCTTGAGGATTGTGGAGTGTTTGGGACATGTTACAGAGTGAACAAAGGTTTTCTTCGGCCATTTTTTCTTCAGAGAAGAGGAAAGGGCCACTAGGGCCATCAGGAAGATGGAGCTATATTGGGTTGTACTTCACTGTTTGAGGTGAAAAAAAAGCCATTTTTAACTTATTTCTATCTTATGAAGTCAAATTCACAGACTTTTTTCCTGTTTAGGCATATATTTCACTGTATAACCATTTTGAGAAACTTAATAGAGCAAGGACATACCCATTGGGAGCCTTGGACCCGGCAGTTGTAGCCTAGGAGGGGTGAACTGCCTCATCAGTTTGTTGTGTTATGCTATGGTGAATTTTTCTTGTTGTGTATTTCTGATATAACATGTTAAACAATAAATTTAACTAACATTTCCTCACACAAAAACTCAGAAACAATTACCAAAAACATTTTGTTTAACTTGCAAGTCATGGAGAATACTTTGCACACTAAATTAAATGGAAATGGATACTTTGCATAGCATTACAAATATTTCCATTTTCAGATCAATAAGTTCTAATATCATGACACAACTTCTGAAGAAATAACAACGAGGTGTAACTGCACAACTATGCTCACTAGAAGTTCCAACATCAAAATAATATATTTCTCTAGATCTCCAAAAAGTGTTGGACAATCATTCCAAGGTGTTTGAAACTCCCACCTATTCGTGATCATGATCATGCTATTCATTTGATTCCAGGAAGTGTTCCTCCAAACATCAGGCCTTATAGATATCTTTCTCTGCTCTAGTAGTATTGATGCATAAGAAGGATGGATCATGGCACATGTTTCAGGATTATACGGATCTCAATAAGCTCACTATTAAAGATAAATTTACGATTACTGTGATTGATGAATTATTGGATGAATTACATGGAGCAATTTATTTTACCAAGTTGGATATTCATTCAGGATATCATCAAATTAGAATGAAGATTGAATATATTTCGAAAACAACATTTTGAACTCATGAGGGTCATTATGAATTTTTTTTCATGCCTTTTGGCCTTACCAATGCACCTTATACATTTCAAGGGTTGATTAATTCCATTTTTAAACCCTTAGAAAATCTGTGTTAGTATTTTTTGATGATATACTAATCTACAACAGGTCTTGGAAGGATCATGTTCAACATGTTGACAGGGTGCTCAAACTATTGGAGGAGAAACAACTATATGAAAAAACCTCCAAATGTTTCTTTGGAGTATAAGAGGTGGAATATCTGGGTCATATTGTATCTCAGGAGGGTGTTAAGGTAGACCCTAAAAAAACTAAAGACATTAAGGAATGGAAAGTCCCCACAACCGTAAATCAGTTGCTAGGATTTCTTGGGTTAACAGGGTACTATCGTAAGTTTGTTAAGAATTATGGGAGAATATGTAGAAAGTATAAAACATGCATGTATATCTTGGATTCACCCGATTTAACAATGTACTAAATTTAAATACTGAATCACTTCTACAAATATTTTGCGTAATTAAAAACACAATTGCTAGTCACATGAACATGAAGAAGAATCAAATCACACACAACAAGGATAATTTTATGGGGAAAGCTTACAACTAAAAACCCCACTATCTTATATTGTATATTAAGCACAGATCATGAAACAATTACATAAAAAACTCTTCTTACAAGAGCCCTCCAGTACTCAGCTAATTCTCTCACCCTGTCATATGTAAAACTGACCAACACATAGCCAATTCCCAGCCTCTAGATAGCTTGCCTTGCTTGCACAATCCCTGATGGAATAGATCCCTAAAAGATAGGAATACTTGCCTTCCTTGACTGTGCAAGTATCATGGGAACTCCAATGGGTGTTTGATTGCATATGTGCAACCCAATAATCCTATAACTGATTGTGAATTAAATAATATTTAATTCACTTGATCTCTCATTAATGTATCTTCATGTACAACTAGCACAACTGAGTTTAACTCACTTAACTGAGTTAAATTGATTACAACCCGCATTAACTAATGCACCACTGCACTTTAAACTCTATTACAACTAGAATTAGAATGCATGCCTCACCAACTACCTCTAACTTGAAATACACTAGCTAACTAAATTTATCACTTTTATTTAACTATTTCAATTCAACATTGAGAATAGATTACAATTTAATTCCCATCTTAATTAAGGGATAACCAAAATAGACATGCACCCAAAAATAGCACTGTGGGCCCCACCCTAGTCTGGGTGCTTAATGCAACTAGGCGCGGGTGCTGAAATTTTCTTGTTGAATCTCAACACTCCCTCTCAATAAGAAAGAGATTATCCTTCATCCCGATCCTATCTCTATGGTATTAGAATTTTATGTTGGTGAGCGCCTTCTTTAGAATATCTTCATCTTGATCTTCTGTGGGAATTTACTGAAGCAATATTATCCTTCTATGCACACAATATTTGAGATGATGGTACCTAATATCTATATGCTTGGACCTATCATGAAACATAGGATTAATTGAGAGTTTAATGCAAATCTGATTATCACAATGAATCATTGCTGGATCCATCTGAGAACCAAACAAACCAACCAAGATATTTCTCATCTAGATAGCCTCACATGCCGCTTGAATTGCTGCCATGTATTTTGTTTCCACTGAACTAAGTGCCACAAATCTTTGTTTCCTGCTGTACTAGGAAACTATTATCGATCCTATGCTAAAGGTACCTCCCGATGTGCTCTTTATGTCAAATGGACTGCCCGCCCAATCTGCATCCGTGAAGCCTTGAAGCTTCACTCCCTTTGTCTGTTTGTACCATAGACCATTCTCTGATGTGCCCCTCAGGTATCTCAAGACATGCTTCCCCGCCTTCCAAAAGAGCTTGGTAGGCTTAACCATATCTTGAATTAGTTGGTTAACTGTGTAGCAAATGTCCACTCTCATGTTCACGAAATACATTAGCGAACCCAATAAATGCCTGTAGACAGTAGCATCCACTACCTATCCAGAAGTAGCATAATATTTCCTCTAATTTCCTGGAAGAGGAGTATCCATGGGTTTGCATCTCTCCATGTTAAACTTATCCAATATCTCCTTTGCATACTTTCCATGAGACATAAAAATTTCGCCATCTCGCTGCCATATTTACAATATAAGGAAATAATGAAGGAGTCCCATGTCCTTCATTTCGAACTCCCTTGCAAG
This sequence comes from Pinus albicaulis, assembly GCA_034641835.2. NCBI lineage: Eukaryota > Viridiplantae > Streptophyta > Pinopsida > Pinales > Pinaceae > Pinus > Pinus albicaulis. Next base: position 932,772,553 of record CM076575.1, on the reverse strand, counting down.
AAACCACTTGCATGAGTTTATCAACTGCTCATCACCAGTCAAAATTATATCATCAACATAAAGAACAATGATCAATAGCTTACCATCAACCACAATCTGGTACAGATTTGCATCTGCTTCACTTTTGTTGAAGCCCAGTCCGATGAAATACCTGTCTATCTGAGTGTACCAAGCACAGGGTGCTTGCTTCAGCCCATACAGTGCTCTTTTGAGTCTACACACATGTGACTCAATATTGAATATGTTGACACCTTCAAGCTGCTGTATGTACACCTCTTCCTCAATGATCCCATTGAGACACGTAGTTTTCACATCCATTTGATGAATGCACCAACCCATCTGCGCTGAGAGTGAAAGGATGGATCCTATGGAAGAGTACCTTGCAACAGGTGCAAAAGTCTCATAAAAAACTATCCCTCGATATGTGAGAATCCTCGGGCCAAAAATCTGGCCTTGTATTTCTCCACACTCCCATCAACAGCTTGATTTACCTTGTATATCCATCTCGATCCAACCACTAATTTGTCTACCGATCTTGGGACTATCTTCCATGCATTGTTGTTGAAAATGGAGTCATACTCCACCATTTCATCAACCCAAGTTGGTTGTTGCATTGCTTCCTGAAAGGAAGATGGTTCAGTCATAATACATTTTATCATAAGAGCCATGTATCTAGTAAATTAGTCAGGAGACTATCTCTGTCTGCGCTGTGAAGTATGGGCTCCTACATTATCTGCAACATCAAGTCTCAATCTATCAGCTTTCGTGGTGTGCCTACTACCATTTCTAATGGATGGACCTGCATGAGTGTTTTCCTCCACTCCATGAAACTCCTCTTGTGGTTGATCCACATCTTGAGACTCATCCTTGGGAACCAATAGGTCCTCCTCTCAATGCAAGCCCAACTCGCTCTCAAGGGACAACCGCATGGCTTTCTCCTAATCAAATTTTATATCTCGTCGCACAATAATCATTATGTTGTTTGGAAAATACACATGATAATTATGGGATGTTTTAGTGTACCCCACAAAAATCCCAACCTTAGTTGTTGGTTCTGGCTTCTTCCTGATGTCCTTGGTCACATGCACATAAACAGATGATCCAAAAATCTTAAAGTGTGAAACATCAGATTTCTTACCATTGAAAGCCTCTTCAGGTGTACTTATGCCAAGTACTCTATGAGGACAACGGTTCTGCACATGTACCATTGTGTTGCATGCTTCCGCCCACAGATTCATCAGTAGACATTGATAATGAAACATCGCTCGTGCTGCACCCATAATATTTTTTTTCTTCCTCTCCACGACCCCATTCTGATGTGGGTTATGAGGCGCTATGAGTTCTCTTCAAATTTCTTCTTTGCTGCAAAATTTATTGAATTCGTTAGAGATGTATTCTCCACCATTATCGCTCCTAAGAGCCTTCACTTGCTTCCCCGACTCTTTCTCCACCAATGCCTTAAATTCACAGAACTTAGAGAATTTTTGATATTTCTTCTATATGAAGAAGATCCAACACTTATGAGAAAAGTCATCAAAAAATATTACATAGTACTTATGTTTTGCTATCGAAGAAACAAACAAAAGGACCACACACGCCTGTGTGAACTCTCTCAAGGATCCACGAAGCTCGATTTTCCTTCTCATGAAAGGTGGCCTTTACATATTTTCCCATAGTACATCCCTTGCATGTGTCTGACTGCAAAAGTGTACCCTTGGGAAGACCAATAGAAATATGTTGCATGACTTTCAAGGCTCCATGGTGAAGATGGCCCAATTGCCTGTGCCATAATTCACCCTCATCTCGGCTCACCACTTGATATGCCTTTCCCATCATTGCTGCGTAGCCATCTACCTACAACTTGTATATATTCTTAACTTGAATCCTGATCCTCTTGGATTGTCCCGTTGTTTTATGTCACAGGAAATATTTTCCATCACTAAAAAAAACATCATAGCCTCTATCCTCCAACATTTCAACCGAGACCAAATTTTTCTTCAGACCTTGTACATGCATTACATATTTTAATTAAAAGGGTTTATTTACCTGATTTCCTCTGAAAGCTAATGGTACCAATCTGAAATATTGTACCACACTTATATTATTTCAATATGCATCAGAGTCCTTCTCCTCCAAGTCACTAAAATTCACTTGTTGTTGAGATTTAAACAAGATGATGAGCTTAGTGGAAAGGAGTCGCCTTCACTAAGTGGGCCCGCAGGCTATTTTTGGTACAAAGTCTATTTTTAGATTATGTCTATTTTTAGACATATGGATCATGTTCTATGAGTTGCAGGATGCTATTTGTGGATGGTTGGTCAAGTCGGAAAAAATAGATGGACTTCTATTTTTAGACATACTGGGCGGAATCTATTTTTAGATTGCCAGTCTAAAAATAGATATATCGAATATTATTAGCTCTTAATAATATTTGGACTCTAAACATTATCTTATCCTCTTGGAGCACTTCAGTTAAGTGCACAGAAGTGGCACATGCAGCTGACAGAAGGAATTACGCTATTCCTAGGGTTTAGTGGAGCTATTGCATGTTGACTTCAGTTAGAACTCATGTGACAGAGTTTGGTGGAGTTGATTGAGGAGTTAATGGAGTTGTGTTCAGTTTAACTCAGTTAAACATAGTTGAGCTAGTTGTATCTAGTCTAACCGATTGATACACTAGTGAGAGTGGTGTGAATTAATTATTAATTAATTCACTAATTATAAACTCATTAATCAACTAAAGAATACATCAGTTAACTTCAGTGCATGGACAGTTTCAGTGGAGACCGGTGAAGAGGTAGGTGAAAGAGCAGTGTGACTATCAGTTGTGACTATACTGGTGCATGAGTTTGCACCAAACATTGATGGAGATGCCAATGAGGATTGCGCAGTACATACCAGAGGGATTCGAACTCAGGATGTGCAATTATTCATCTTGGATTGCGCAGTAGAGGCAGGCTAACAGGTGGAGCAGATTGGAGCATGTGTTTTGTATGATCTGAGCTTGTGTAGTGTGTAACAATTGGAGATTGTACTGAGAGCTTGTGAGGAGTTTGTAAAATGATTGTTACATGATCTATATCATTATAATATACAGATAGTTGGGGGTTTTCAGCTTTAATCTTTCCAATAAATACTGTGTTTATATGTGTGATTGTTTGTGGTTTTAATGTGCGCATGCGATTGTTTATATTTCCGCAAATTGATGATCAATAGTAGAAGAGGTTATGTATTATGCATGAAGCTAAAATAGTGTGTGATCAGGATAATCTCGGTGAATAATTTAACTGTTATTCAAATTTCTACACTTGTCTCCCGTCATGTGAAACGAAGCGCCAGTATCCAAATACCACATAGATCCCAATGCACTAGACATAATGCATGCAATCAATGAGAATTCAAGCTAAATTTTCTAGCCAAGGGCCTCTCCAACTGTAGATCCTCTAACCTTCTTATTCTTCTTCTTTTATGGACAGTTAGTAGAAAAATTCCCATGCTCGAGACAGTGAAAATACTTCACCTTGGACATGTCGTGCTTCTTGCCATTCTTAGACTCGTATTTATAATGGAATTTATTCCCCTTCCCCTTCCTCACCTTGGCAAGCAAAGCAAAATCCTCTTCATCCTAATTCTTAGATGAAGATCCATCTCTAGTGTTCTGTCTGAACTCCTCTTGCACCAATTCAGGCCACAGTCATTCTCAATCTAGAAATTTTCCCCTTCCATTGATAGATACTTGATAACTGTGCCAACTCTTGGGAAGCCCTAGGAGAGCCAAGATCACCAAATCATCATCAATGACTATTCTTACAACGCTCCCCAGTTCATACCGACATTGGACAAACTTTGTTAGATATTTTGGAATGGTGTCACCCTTTTCCATCTTGATCTTCATGAGTTTATCTTTGAGTGCCAATTTCCTATGGTCACTCATGCTTTGGAAAAGATATGTCAAAGCCTTCCACATTGCATATGGTGTGTATTTCCCATGGAGGCTTGAGACAATGTGGTCTCGTACTCCCTCCAATAGGATCCTACTCGCCTTACCAATTTCTTTTTCCATGCATCAAGATTTGCAGCATCTTCCATAGGTTTAGGAACATCATTGTCAATGAATTCCTTCAAGCCATTTCCTTCGAGTACTTCCTCCATCCTATCCTTCCAAGAAATATAGTTTGATTTTCCCTCGAGTGCATACTCTAACCTCAAGCCATTGAAAGCCATTTCGATCTTGAATCAGTTGTAGCACCAAGAAAATCCTTCTGCGAATTTGAATTCTTTCCAGTCACAAGCTCAACTCCTCCTTCACTTCTGCAATTTCCTGTGCTCTTATACCATGTATAAATTATATAACATGCATGTATATATTGGATTCACTCGATATAAAATGTACTAAATTTAAATACTGAATCACTTCTACAAATATTTTGCAGAATTAAAGACACAATCACTAATCACACGAACATGAAGAACAATCAAATCACACACAAGACAAATAATTTCCCAGGGAAAGTTTACAGCTAAAAACCCCACTATCTTCTATCTTATATTAAGAATGGATCATGAAACAATTACATACAAAAATTTTCTCACAAGAGCTCTCTAGTACTCAGCTAATTGTCTCACCCTGTCATATGAAAAACTGACCAACACATAGCCAATTCCCCGCCTCCAGAAAACCTTCCTTTCTTGTGCAATACCTGATGAAATAGATCCCTAAAAGATAGGAATTATTTCCTTTCTTGACTGTGCAAGTATCATGGGCACTCCAATGGGTGTTTGGTTGCATATGTGCAACCCAATAATCCTACAACTGATAGTCAACTTCTCTTTCACCTAGAACTCAACTGGGTCTCCACTAGATCTGACATGCATGCAACTAATAATAGTAAATCCTCAGTTGCATGTGAGATCACTGATTGTGAATTAATTAATATTTAATTCACTTTATCTCTCACTAGTGTATCTTCAATTACAACTATCACAACTAATTTTAACTCACTTAACTGATTTAAACTGATTACAACCTGCATTAAGTAATGCACCACTTCACTTCGAACTCTGTTACAACTAGAATTACTCATGCCTCACCAACTACCTCTAACTCGAAATCCACTAGCTAACTGAATTGATCACTTTCAGTTAAATTTTTCAAGTCAACATTGAGAATATAATACATTTTAATGTCCATCTTCATTAAGGGATAACCAAAATAGACATGCACCCAAAAATATCACTGTGGGCCCCACCCTAGTCTAGGTGCTTAATGAAACTCCATGTGGGTGATGGAATTTTCTTGTTGAATCTCAACAGAATAGCAGCACCTATAAAAAAATTATTGAAGAAATATACATTTGCATGGACTCTTGAAGCAACTAAGGCCTTTGAACATCTTAAAGAATCAATGTGCCTAGCACCGATCTTAGCTACGCCAGACTTCAAAAAAAACATTTATTGTGGAATGCAATGCCTCAGGAAATGGAATTGGTGTTGTTTTAATGCAAGCATGAAGGCCCATTTCTTTTTAACGTCATCCAATCAAAGGAAAATATTTACATAAAGCTATTTATGAGAAGGAAATGTTGGCAATACAACATGCACTAAAGAAATCGTGACCTTACCTAATGGGAATACACTTCAAGGTAAAAACTGATCATGATAGTCTTAAATACTTTTTGGAACAAATACTATCTTCAAAAGAGCAGCAAAAATGGGTCACAAAAATGTTGAGTTATGACTTTTAAATCATCTACAAAAAAGGGAAGCTAAATATTGTTGTAGATGCACTCTCAAGAAAGGATGAAGAGGTGGAAGCATTGCTTTGTGCCATTTCTATTATCCAACCATATTGGATAACTGAAGCAAGGGAGGAATGGAATAATGATGAAGAAGTGTGGACACCCTTTCAAAAGTTGTAGCAAGATCCCAGTACATTTGATACATTTAGTTGGAAAAATGATTCCTTATGGTACAAAGATCACTTATATCTTTGTAATAATTCCCAAATAAAACAAAATATTCTTTTAGAATTTCACACCTCTCCCGTTGGAGGACACTCAGGATTTTTAAAAACTTACCACAAGGTGAAGAAATAATTTTTTGGCATGGACTTAAATCTAATATTCAAAATTTTGTGGCAGAATGTTTGGTTTTCCAGCAAATTAATAAAGTTGAGACAATTAAGACCCTAGGTCTGCTACAACCTTTACCCATTCCAAGTCAATGTTGGGAGGAGGATTCAATGGATTTTATCACATGTTTACCTAATTTCAAAGGAAAGAGTGTCATCATGGTGGTATTTGATAGACTTACTAAGTATGCACACTTTTGTGCATTATCTCATCCATTTAAAGCAAGTAAAGTTGCTACTGCATTTATGGAAACAATTTAAAAGCTACATGGAAACCCAAAGATTATTGTAAATGACAGAGATCCTATTTTCACTGGAAATTTTTGGACGGAATTATTTTCTTGTTTGGGTACTCAACTAGCCCATAGATCATCTTATTGTCCTCAATCCGATGGGAAAATTGAGATAGTGAACAAATGTTTAGAATTATATCTTCGTTGTTTTGTATCTGATAAACAAACACAATGGGTCAAGTGGTTACCTCTAGCTGAATGGTGGTATAACACTTCCTTCCATACTACAGCAAAAATGACCCCATTTATGGAACTTTATGGATATCTTCCACCATCCATCGCATCATATTTAAGAGAAAATTCTAAGGTTCAAGCAGTGTAATATCACATCGAGCATTAACAAAAATTTCTCCAACTATAAAAGGATATTAACCTAAATTTGGCACAAAATCGAATGAAACAACAGGCAGACCAACAACGCAGCGAGAGAAGTTTTGATGTAGGAGACTGAGTATTTTTACGGCTACAACCATACAAACAAATGTCACTAAAGCAAGATGAGAAGGATAATAAATTATCGCCAAAGTACTATGGTCCTTACAAGGTGTTGCAAAATATTGGTACTATAGCATACAAAATGGAGCATCCTACTTCTTCTCGAGTGCACCTAGTTTTCCATGTTTCATTATTAAAGAAGGTTATATGCGAAAAAATTCTAGTTCAAACAATATTGCCAGAACTTGATGAGGAAGGAAAAATTATATTGAAACCTGAAGCACTCATGGAAACCAGAACTCGACAGCTATGGAATCGATCAATTTCAGAGTATCTCATCAAGTGGAAGAACTTACCCACTGAAGATTTCACATGGGAGGATGAGAATTTTATAAAAAAACATCCAGAGATTCTCAAGCATTGAGGACAACACTTTTTTGAAGGAGAGGGCCATGTTAGGTCCCTATATTACTAGTGTAGTCCCTTACTGTCGTAGTGTAGCCCCCTTATTGTTTTTTGTGCCCCATAAAACCCCACTATTGCTATTGTTGGCCCTTAGATTATTATTGATAGGTTAGCTAGTTTTATATTGTGACTCCCATGGAATCCTATATATAGAAAGGAGGTTTTTTCATTTGAATCATCAAAGAATTGTTCACTTATGCAATGTAAAGGAGGTTTCCCCCTCGAAGTGGATGATTTCTAAGGCATTGATCTCTCTTTTCTTCTATTTTTGGAGCTGGTTTGATAACATTTTTTTTTTTAATGAGACTTTGGATGAAGGGTGTCCTATTTGGGCTCAAAAAATAATGTGGCAAAATTGAAAAGGAATTTGTGACACTGCAACATTTGACTAACTCTTTGTACTTCTTCCTTGTCTTGGTTACACCTTTTGGTCGATGATGTTTCGACAGAAAATACAATCCTTACGTAAGGAAATCCTTGTGTCGAATCCATGGGTGGATGAACACCATGGGTGGATGCCATTTTCCATTCTGATCAGGAAACCTCATGCCTACACTCAGTGTTAGGTCCCTATAATACTATTGTATTACCCTTGTTATTATTAGTGTTTCCCAGTTATTTTTGTTGTTGTGCCCATGTAACCCCCACATTTTTATTGTTGTGCCCCATATAATCCCACTGTGTTCTTGTTGTGCCCTTACAATATTATATTTTTTTTTCTAAGTAAGACTATTCTATTAATATGAACATAGTATACAAGTCGAAGCTTGCCTCCGTAATTTCTATACTAGCCAATTCCAGGGGGAGAAGAGTTCAAAAATACAAAAATATGACCGCCCCAGATGGGGAAATTGGTCCAAAAATCCCTACCTTTAGTAGAGAAACCAACATTAACCAGAAAATACCAAGATTTTTTCAAATTGTTCAGGAAAAATGGAGAGAGGAAACCTCTCATTGTTGTGGTTGCATGTTATGCTATGTGTCATGAGGCTGTGGTGGAGGTTCTTCAATGATAAGACACTGGTAATCATTAGAAGAATCCTCGTCTTTATTCGAGTGTTGTGCATTGGGTTCGGTCGTGGTGGCAGTGCACACAAGGCTACCACTGTCTTTGCTCTTCTCATCCACCGAGCGTTCTGGATTGCAGCTTCCACTGCCTTCATTGCTTGAGGAGTGATCTCCTGGTTTGATCGAAATAGCTTTAGGTTTTCGATAGTGCTGAGGGGGTGCTAGAGAAATTTTATATTTCCTGGGATTTTTTCTAGAACCTAACCCAACAGAGCTTGAAGGCATCTCCTGAAAGTTGAAAGTGATGGTGGTTATAACTCGAGGTTTGTCCAGGGATCAATCATAATGGAAATGATATGAATTGTCTTCAGGAGGTGGAGAGCGAGTATCTGAGTGAATTGAGATGGGAAGGTGTGAGCACAGGCCTCTACCTTGACCATGACGACATCACATTCTATGCCTCAATGACATGCTTGAGCAGGAGTGAGTGTGAGGGAGGCTAGCTTACAGAGGCATTTAGGTCGAGTGAGAATTGAGGTTGGCGTGTAGAGATGACAAGACAGTAGGACGACAGGAGCAGTGAGGCATCGAATCCAATAGAAGATGAAGGTCACAGTGCATCTCAGAGGTTGAAGGGAACTCAGAGTAGAGAAGACTGAGAATCGAAGGCGACAGGAAGAGAATGACATCGAAGGAGGGAGCAACGCCATGAAGTAGAGCTCAGGGTTGCGGACTAGATGGGCATTAAGGTGAAGGGCAGAGGCAGTAATGTCTACATGAGGAGAGAAGTTGGAGCATTTAAGGGCTGCAAGATAGGCCCCATGCGTGGCCATGTGGCTAGGCCATGTGCCATGCAATGGAGCTGCCACCTCCTGTCCCAGTTTAAACACCCGCATCCGGCGGCCCTTACATTATTATTGTTATGTAAGCTCTGATTATATTATGACCCCTTAGACTCTTATATATACAAAGGAGGTATTTTCATTTGTATCATCCATGAATTTTTCATTTATGTAATGTAAAGGAGGTTTCCCCATCTAAGAGGATAATTTTTAAGTTGTTGATCTATCTTTTATTATTTTTTATGAGTTGGTTGCATAACATTTTGGTATCAGAGCTTTGGATTCTAGGGTTTCAATGCTGCATACAAGAAATTTTGGCATGCTCTCTATAAAAAATTTAATACTAAGTTTCAAAATCTAAAAATTTTACCACAAGAGCCAAAAGATAGATAAACTTCCTATAAAAATTTCAAACCTTGGTTCTATATATTTTTGGAGATATGGTCCGAAGAATTTAAGGTTTTACATGCTCTATAATTTCATCTCAAATATGTGACCTTGTGAAAACTATCATAACTTCCTCTACAATCATCGGATTTGAATTTCGTAAAACGTGACCGAAAGTGCATTAACTGTAGTATCTTGTATATCATTTTCAGGGTCAAAGGTAAAAAATGTGACACGTGGTAGTCCATACAAGTTCTATGATAACACCCTACAATGAAAGTAGACCAGAAGCTTATCATCTAGGGTCTAGTTCCATTTCATCCTTGGGAATGCATACTTTGAACAAATCCCATATAATAGATAAGATGACATGTAAAAATCGGGTGCTTGATTTACTTGCAATGCTGATTTGGCCTATCCAACATGTCATTTCAATTCAAAGGAAAGGATATCTACTGAATTGAAGATTCATGAATCTACCTCATGAAACAACGAATTTGAGCATGTATATCCAATTCTCTTCAATAAATACCAATTTTTTTTTCCCATGCAGCCTACAACACATAGCAATAAGGTATTGATAGAACTTCCTCAATGTTCTAGTTGGGTAAACTACATTTGATCAGTGTTAGAATCTGGCTGGCCCTTGACACTAGAACTTGATGATTTCACCTATGTTGAGATTACCCCATCTAGTATAGAACACCGTGTTGGCATACTCTCTAGGCCTCAACATCTTATAATAAGTATGTATGTCTTGTGCATAATAGGTAGCAATCTCACCACCACTTTCACTATGAAGCACAAAATTTGTATCATCCATATGAGATAGGATCCACTTAATGGCCCTTGCACAATCCATCACAGGAAACCTACATGCAATCTTGTGTATCCTGGACTACTTGATGTTGACGTAAAATTCTTTGTCTTCCAAATCTTGAGGGAACTACTTTTCATGAGTGTCTTTAATGTCATTCCATGAGACTTCAACAGATTTATCTATAAAGCATTGTGTATATGAAAGGATATGAACTATAGGCTTCGCAACTTCCACTATCTCTTCAATACTTACTTTTGAAAGTTCTTTTGAAGTCACAAAAAGGGTAGTGGGAAGCATTGTTTCAACTGATGATGTGAGAGTAATGGTACTTGTAGCTGGAACACATCCACATGGAAGTACACTCATGGCAAAAAAATATTATCTTCAAGAAATTCCTTATCTATTGCAAGCAATGATTCAACCAAAAGTAAAATCAGATGTAGTTAAGAGAATAGGCTATATGTGAGACTAGACAACTTTTTGAGGTAAAAATTGCGCCAAGAAAAAGCAGGGCACATGTTGGAGCAATAATGAATTTTTAAGGCTAAATGAAGCTTTATTATGTGCTATGTGCTCAAGGAAATGGAGATAGAGGTCTCAATAGTACAAGTCACAAGTCAAAGGATGAAAGAGGGCTCATTGTTGATTGTGAGTGCACCATGCGCTCAAGACAACTAGAGAGGGTGCAGGGCACAAGCCAAAGGATGAAGGGGTCAAGCTTGATCCTTCCCAATGAATTGTGTGCTAAAGAGGTACTGAGGAGGGCACAATTCACAAGATAAAGGATAAAGGAAGCATGATGTTGCTTCAAGATGCATCGTGCCCTCAAGGAGGGAGTAGGTTCTGAAAACAATGATGGCTTGTCACTCTAGAGTGCGCTCTGAAAGAAAAATTATTTTTATGGGAAAATTTTACCAAGACAGTGAGGCCTTCCTTTTTAGAGGTTTGCCTGTAGGTTTTAAACCTATACGAAAATTACCTACAAACAAATTCTTAATATATATATATATATATATATACAATGCTGAGAACATTAAAAAAAAAAAAAAAACATAGGGATTTTCCCCAATTTTCCAAGACAGTGAGGCCTTCCTTTCTAGAGGTGTGTCTGTAGGTTTTAACCCTATACAAAAATTACCTACAAACAAATTCTTAAAAAAAATGTATACAATGCTGAGATCATAGAAAAATAGACATAGATATTTTCCCTTGGATCCCACAACCAGGACTACTAGATTTATTTTTCATTATATTCCTTTCAATGTTACAATACATATATATATACATGTCGAAGCATTCATAAACCCCAATCCACTAACCCTGGATTAAAACATAATTGTAGTTCCCATGACCAGATCTACAAAATACCATGTGAATAAAACCATCATGTTGAAACCATGTGAAAACCCCATGCACAAAACCATGGGTAGGTACGCCCACCATATTTCGATCTACCCCCCATCGTTGGCTCCACATAAAAAATAAAAAAAAGAATGTTGGAGCCAAGCCCCGGACCCTGTGCATGGGGGATACTTCCCCCTGCAAACCCTCCATCAACTCCCTTGCTTGAAATGGCTCAAGATCAACTAAATAAGTCTAGAAACAAGATAAAATAATTAAAATACTAAGAGTAATGGTTTGCAAGTACTTTTAGGCTCTATCTCAATCATGAATAGACTGTGAAACGTCACAAGAAAACTACTTGCGATAGTAGAATAACACTTGTACTAGGAAAAATGGGTAAAAACACCAGAAAAGAAACTAAAATGGATTGAAATTCCAACAAAGAAAATAAGAATGATAGAAAAAACACCAATGAAAACAAGAAAAGCAATATGATAAAATTACTTATAAAGGAGATTTATGAGGAGCTCCTTGATTCAAAGAAGTGCACTCAACCCAGAATGAGAATTGTTTGTGTGAAAGAAATTATTAATTAGATTGATTATAAATATATTACATGCAACACAAGTCCATGCATATTTTCCACTTGTCAACGGATGAGTGAGTTAGTTGAATGAAGTGAAGTGGGGTCCTATTTTCTAGGAGTGTGCCCACATGCAACAAGGAAAGCACATGCATGAGGATAAGGAGGGCACATATTTTGTCAACAAGGAGTGTGCTTCGCTTGGAGGGTGCATTCATTATGCTGAAGGAGTGTTCCTACTTAGGGTGTAGTCACTGAGCTAAAGGAGTGTGCTAAAATAGGGCTCAATGCTAAAGAACATGGAGTGCACTTTTTCCTCAAGGAAGGAGTTTTTTCATCTAACAGTGGCACTTTGTGACTATTTTATTTTAAAAAAATGTGCTTTTATTAGAAAAAATGTGTTTTTTTCCTTCTTAGTGTGTGTGTGATGAATTTAAAACAAGGTTAGTTACTAAGTCAAGAAACTCGAATCCTTTTCCTATCCTTAGATAAGATGACAAAAGAGCTTACTAAATATAAGGTGAAGATAGTTAGGGAACATCGACTTAGGAGGAAATTAGACTTAGGGATAACTTAAAGATAATCAAGAAAACAACGTGATGAAACTAGGTAGATTGGAATGACAATTCATGTAGGCTCCAAAATTAGACTGGGCATGAATTTGGGAGGGTCATTGTAACAACGAAAACACCTAGTAACCACTCTAGAGCTCAAGAATCTATTTTTCAATTAATATTCACCATTGGGATTAGTGTAGTACCACCTATGAGTTGTATGCTCCATATTCATTCCCAAAAAAATAACCCTAGGGCCCCAACATCGGCCACACTTTTACAAAGGTGCACCAAAATACTACTTTAAAAATTCATGTGTTTACATTATTGTCCATTTTTTACAATCAATGCTTTCACTTGGGGTTGTTGGTTTGATGTGTGTGAGACTCCACTCTTCACACCTTCCATATCTCTAAGGAACATTAAATTGGGGCGGTTCTAACCACAAAGGTAGGTACTTATTCAAACTAGCATCTTAGGCATTTCCTTCAAGCTCTGTGCATTTACCATTTCATACATGTCAAACAAAATCTATGGCCTCATTTTCTTGATTAAGAACACTCCACCACCATTTCTCTATGCAGTTGGTTGCAACTAGTTGATGGTTTTTCACCCACATGGGTTGCCTCATTAAGTAGCATACTTTACATTACTAGCACCCATGTTTTTCCATCCTACATGCTTAGAGCATGTTTATCTGTATCTTTTGTGAATTCACCTCACTCTTTTTTCTCGTCATATTACCAACCCATACACTCAAGCTCCTAGTTTTTAGTTTGGTTGGTTATATTTAATGTGCCACCACCTTCACATTTTTCATCTCATTCCCCCATCATTAGTAGACCATCTACTTAATTAGCACCCATTCATATACCTACATTGAGACTATCCAATGGGGCCCTCGTCCCTCAGCATCATCCCCCGTGCCCCATCATTTGAGCCATATCTTGAAGATGACACCCATATCCATGTTTTTTCATTCAACCTCAATATTATTTCATTCATTTAGAAAGTGTAAAAATATTTTTTTGGAAGCAAACTCTTTTTCCACCACCCCATTTTCCCTTTTCTTCTTTTATAAAAATATCCTCATCGCCTTTTGCCAAACAATTTACACTCAAAATTTGTTTGTTCCTACATGGTACTTGTAAGCATTAGAATAAGATTCAACCTAAAAATGACCTCCTAAGGAAAAATATTAAAATAATGGTTAAGATAATAAAATAAGAGTTATGAATTTTGGAGGGAAAAGAAGAAAACTACATATTTTCATTGTAGTTTTGGCTTATCTCCTTATAGGTTTACACAGATTTCAAGTATAGATACTTGTTGGATGAAGAATTAAATTCTGCATCCAACAAGTACCCATTATGCATACTTTTGAGAAGACACACATTGATAAAAAATGAAGATACATTAAAAAAGCATCTTGAACATGATTTTTTAATGTATCTTCATTTTTTTTATCAATGTGGGTCTTCTCAAACATATGCATAATGGGTACTTGTTGGATTCAGAATTTAATTCCACATCCAACGAGTGTATACACTTGAAATTTGACTAAACTTCTAAGGATATAATCTAAAAATACAATGAAAAAAATGTAGCTTTCTTCTTTTCCCTCCAAAATTTTTATATGTACCTCTTTTTAGATTTAAATTATTTTGATTGGTTTATGTATTATGACATCAAAATTACATGAAAATTTCATGGGCACTTTTAGGACAAAATTTCCTCTAATGGCCCTACCCCACATTTACCTAGTTTTACAACTTACCGGGATAAGCATGAGATGATCGTTACTGTGCATGACCCAACATCCAATATCTAGTTATGGAAGTGGCATCCACTTGTCCAACTTACTGCAACACTTAGAGACACCATATCACATAGATATCAGACAATTTCCACTGGTGACCTTTTCCCTAAGCTGGAACCACATTCTAACCTAGCTTACAACCTAGCCGCACTCATGAAGACCATTCAGTGTGGCCAGAGGGCTCCTACTGCACGCATTACCCATCCTCCATGTTATTGTGGAAATTATTTCCTTTTTCTGTGCTTGCATCCACATACTCAGTTCTATAATTTTAGGGCTATCCTATAAGCCAATTACCTATATCTACCCATAGATTTATCAACAAGGTTCATGAGTCTTCTCATCTTGTTTATAAGTTTTTTTCTTATTAAATCATGTCAAACACATGTTAATATTTTATACAAATGCTTTGTAAGCACAATATCTATAGTCATGAATGCATATAATTTCATTTTTTCATTAGTTTCATCATAGGTTCATCCAAAAGGCTTACTTCCCTCTCATACTAGTT
Organism: Pinus albicaulis; assembly: GCA_034641835.2. Lineage (NCBI taxonomy): Eukaryota > Viridiplantae > Streptophyta > Pinopsida > Pinales > Pinaceae > Pinus > Pinus albicaulis. Next base: position 932,757,362 of record CM076575.1, on the reverse strand, counting down.
GTAACAAACATACATTATATCATGAATTCATATAAGTTATTAAATAAATTTCTAATCCATGAGCAAGATCAATAAAAAGAGAAAATCATATCATAAGATATATATCATGCATGTAACCATAATTTAACCAGAATGAAGCCATGACAAACCAACAATATAATCACACAATAAACCAAAACTTGTGCTCATTGATCTCATTAAAGAATAACAGATAATAACATATGCATAGTTCCAACCAAGTCAAGACTTCCACATACCACCCAACCATAGATTGGGTTGACCCAAACCTTTCTTCCATCCAATCAGCTCCATTTCATATTCCAAGCATGAATTTGGGATCACATGGGATAACCAAAACATAACCATACAAGGAATCCAGAGGAAACTGTTGGAATCACAATTTTTGTTAGACCAAAACCCGCAAGCATTAGTATTCACTACAATTGCAAGAGTTAGGATCTACGAGAGGTGGTTAGTCAATGTCACGAAACACACAGGTAGCGTTGAACCCAATGTCCAACAATCTCCCCCCCAACCTCCACCCTCATATAAAAATTATTTCACCCAATACTGGGTCTCGAAATCAGAAAAACCAATACAAGCTTGGATGCCTCATAATTTTTTCACCATACCCAAAGGAATGTTCTTGTCTTGACCCACCTTTAAAGAGATTCCTGGAGAAAACCATCTCTACCTCAAGCAGGATCCAAACTTGTTGGAACGGGGTCTCCTAAAAAGCTGCAACACTGGTCCATTTTGAATATTTTTTATTATATTTAGTCTAGCATAGGGGTTTTGGGGCAGGTCAAAGACCCGAACGCATTGTAATGGGTCAAAGTGTAAACTAGGGGTCCAAAAACCATGGGTTGCGGACCATAGGAAATTCGAGGCTAGATTGTTATAAATAGAGATGTATTTTGTATTGTAAAGGATAAGAAATAATGAGCTATTGATGCAATCTATTGTTTAAGCTATTTGTTTGGGTTTTGGGGAACGGACTCCTGTTGGATGTGTGCACGGAGATCCTAGTTTAGCTGTGTGCGGACCCTGCTGCTGTGTGCACAAGTTGGGAAAGGAATTATAAGGAAAGATTGATGAATGAATGAATGCGAAGGATTATTAGAGATCTGAATCTGTGAGTACTTTTGTGTGAATTTCTAATAATTGTTGTGTTTTATTTTCTGTCTTTTAGTTGCGAAGATCTGTGTAACTGAGTGCTTGGATCTAGATCTATTCCACTCTGTTTATGTAATACTATGTTGATGTTATGAAAAGCATATAACTATAGATCTAGTGCACATAGATGCAAATAGAGACGTAATTAACTCTGTGCAGAACAAGGTAATATGCGAACTACAGAACAATATGCAGCTCTTCTTGCCTTACCGATCCTTTCTCAGGGTGTGGAAACCTGGTTCTAGCACCCACGCATACTACTTCGGGTTAGAATTTGACCTGCACAAGTAGGTCACTACCGAAAGGGCCAATAGTATAGGGGTTTTTTGGCAAACCATGCACACCGAACCTGGGTCAGGACCCCTCAAGCCAAAAAATGGTTCTGTTGCCAGGACCGAAAGAAGTCTGAGAGAGGAATCGGGTAATGACAAGAGAATATTAGAATCCTGAAAGAAAAGAGATCGAAGACTGGTTCGAAAGAAAGATCCAGGAGTTCTCAATAAAAGAAAATCGTAGTGAGAAGTTAACGACAGAAAGGTGGAAAAATAGGTACATACTTACTGAAAGCTATGAAATATTATTTGTGACCTTTGCGATTGAACTCCAGGAGTGGCTGGCTAGACTTGTGGAATTCCAGAAGTGTTGGAAGGATGAGCAGGTCACTCAGTGGACCCCAGAGTTGCTCGAACAGCTGGAAAAAAACTAATAATACTATCACACGCACGGTGGATCACTTGGTGGATAGTGTGCTAGGAGGATTTGTGACAAAATTTTCCATTGATCAATTTGTATCATACTCTGAGGCCGAACAGTGATTATTCAAATGGTTCCGAGGAAAATTTTTGAGAACGTTACCATTGTTGATCAAGAAATTGTTGTGCAAAAAGAGCGTTCTGTGTTGTCATACTAACTGAATGACCTCGGATCTAGATGGGAGCGCAACGCGCAGTGGTAAATAATATCGAACCAACCTTGACAGAGGGAGATCCACCTATAATCTGTTGCAAGAACCAGCTGCGTAAGATCCCCTAGCTACACCATCGCCTAGGCCGCACAAAGGTAAGAATTCACCCATACCACCACCTCCCTTAGACAGTGATATGGCTGCGCATCTGAAAATGTCTACCTTCAAGGGGGTAGGAGATGAGGATATGGATTGGTTTTGGTTCATGGCAGACTCCGTCTGGACTGCGCAGAACGTGGCGAGTGACACGATAAAGAGGGTGCAACTATCTTTAGCATTCAAAGACAGAGCCCTGGACTGGTATATGCGATACATTGCCCAGAACGGGAATGCATCCATTCAATATATCAAATATGCTCTGAAGCAACAATTCTGAAAGCCGAAATCTTATTCCCAGCTGGTAGCGGAAGTAAAGGACTTCAAACAAGGTGCGTCTGAGTTAGTATGGGAGGCTGATCAACGATTGAAGAAGGTGATCAGGGAACGGGGGTTTGAATATGATGATATACAACATACGGAGTGGTTCATCGCTATGTTGTTACCTCACTTACGCACACTGATGAGTCATTAGACCTTTGAGTCGCAGGAGAAAGTTATGGAAATCGCTATGAAACTAGAAGCTGCACCCTGGGAGGATACGTCAGCAGGGGTACAACAAATCCAGGAACAAATTGGGGCTATGCATATGGAGATACAGAACCTGCAAAAAGAGCAAGAAAGGAGAGCTGCGCAGATCTCTGGTGCATACGATGCTGGGTGTCTGGCCATACGAAGGATCAGTGCCCTCTGCTAACGGATTACATGCAAGTAGGAGGACCTAGTCCAATACGCCCAGGGGAAAGTAGGGAACCTGTCCTGATACGACCAGGTTCAAGTGGACCTGCGCTATGGTGTGATGATTTTTGGGTAGCAGGACTATATGATACGAACCATTGCCCTCGGCTAGGTGCATATGTCCTAGAACTAAAGCAACAATGGCGCCGATTCTACCAATCAGTGGAACATGATGAGCAGAACTGTCATACTTATGACTTAATGATGGATCGTGGGAATCTATATAGGGTAAAATCATACCCTACATCACCGAGACTTTCTGCTCACTTTGGAGGATCACCGGCACGAGGCAGAGGAGCTCGGGGAGGAAGCACAGGGCGAGGATGTGGGTAGCTAATCTGTTATAACTATGGATAAATAGGGAAATTTTCCAGAGAATTCCCAAAACCCACCAGGACATCGTGAAAATATTGTAGGCAACTAGGCCATGAGGTAGAGGACTGCCCAATTTTAATATCCAAGATGCAAGAAAAGTAGCCCACCCCTACGCATAATGTACAAAGAGTTAAAACTGAGCTAAGAAAGGCGGATCCAATCTAAAATTCATGACACGTAGTGGGCTGGTCACTCAGGGAGAAAAAGAAGAGCTTACCTCTCGGGAAGGAGTGTATTTCAAATAACAAGCACCATTGGCAGCCCCCGCGCAGCCTCAGATAGAAGAAGGAGTTGAGCCATTTTTGAAGGCATGTCTAAAGTTGCTAAGGAATCCGCAGGCCGTCGGTAATCTCCAAGCACTACTGAATACCTGCGCAGCTCGGCCCAGCTTGACCCCTAAAACCAAGGATGTATACAAACTATACAGCTATAAGAAATGCACCAGAAGAGAGATGCGATTAACTGCACATATTGGTGACTATGAGATGGATCAGGTTATCTTAGATCTTGGATCGGATGTGAACGTCCTACCAAAGCAGACATGGAAATGAATGCAAGACCCAAAATTGGAATGGTCCACCATCCAACTGTGAATGGAAAATCAACAAAAGATCATCCCTCTGGGTAGGTTACCAAAATTCATGGTTGACATCGCAAGGGTAAGGGTCCTAGCTTATTTTGAAGTCATAGAAATTGTGGAAAATGCGGACCCCTACCCTGCGCTCCTAGGGCTGGACTGGGAAATAGACATGGGGGGTGTTATCAATCTTAAGAAGTGCATCATGGTGTTTGAAAATAAAGGTATGTGTGTCATAGTACCACTAGATCCAGCAGAGGGTGCGCGGTATACAAAGCTAGCCTATGAGAAGGAGGAATTAGATCGCATTTATAAATTAACCGTGCAGGATGAAGATCAGGTTAACCCCATGGATGAAGGAATGCTCTGTTAGGAAAAGAATAGTGAATGTTTTTCCGATTCTGATGAGGAGATGGAAAATTGGCAAGGTCGGTTACACGAGGTCTTGGCGCTTCGATGTCTTCAAACCATCAAGAATTTTCATCGCATCTCTACCACGAAAAGAAACCTGCCCTGCTAGGAGGACGCAGGTGATAATTAGAAGCTTGTTGAACCTAATATTCCCACAAAATGCAGGCTAGGAGCACTACCACTAAAACTACGCAGAGTGCCTACGCACGAACCGGTATTCTTCACTCAGGGGAAGTATTGGAGTAGGGTGATCCTGTGCATAGGGACCCCAGTTGCCAGATGGGCCCTGAGGTCAGTCGACCTACGCAGATACTTACTGACATGCAACACTCAAGGGTGTGATCGAACCTTGTCTGGACAGACTTTTTGGGGTACCACTGACCTAAGCATGCATTGGATTACGAACCTGCCTGAACCCACGTGTAACTGGGAGAATTTTCGAACGAGGACGCCTGAAACAGCCCTATCGCATAGGGACGTCCCGCCCACAGGAGAAGTAAAGGGCTCGAAAAGACTATTGGCCAACTTGGAGATACACCTCGCATCGACCTCCATTCAGGGTACACGAACGCCATCCAGGCGTCATCCATGGTCTGACATTCCATGGACACGACCTTGGGAACAAAGGACGACCATCAACACATCCTGATTTAATGAGAAAAGAACTTTACAAATACGAAAAACAAGCGGAAAATCATTAATGCAACCATTTATGGTAAGAACGATCTGAATGATCGATGGTACGTGCCATGAGCGAGTTATTTCGCCATTAAATAGCTCCAGGAAGTGTGTGGATGAATGGAAGACTTCGCACTAGGCTATTTATTTACTCTACAACATGCTCCTGCTATCTGCATGCTGGGATTTTTCGCTCATTAACATTCTCTGGGATACCTGTATTCTTGTTGCTTGGATGGACCCTAACCTATTGAATGACCCAGTCCCAGGCTGCTCGGAACCTGCAGATATCATCTTAAAAGGGCCTGGAAATGTTGAGTGCAGTCACAAGAGTGGGCACTGGCTTCTGGCAGAAAGGCTTGTCTGCGAGCCACGCACAAAAGGAACGATAAGATACAGGGACATGTTGCACCTTCTCCGCAACTCCAGAACGCCGCCCAGTAGAAGCAATGTGTATTCACTCCCCCACACTACCCCAGTTAACAATCGTGATCCAACTACGGGGGACATCCAAATTGATTTAACGCAGCTATCTCGCATAGAGCTACAAGGACTATCCACCAGAGTGTTTTGAGAAGTTCGCCACCGAGATCGGGTCGCGCAACAGCAGTATGACGTACCTCCAGAAGTATGGGCCCAGTGGATTGCAGTGGTCATGGATGCAACACATATTATTCAGGAGCAGCTGACGCAGGGTGCACAATTGGTCAAAATAGCTACATAACTATGGACGGCTGTGCGGCACCATTCCATGCTTCAGCATATCCAGAATGAATTACAGCAGGTGGAAGTTTCTTTGGACCAAGTCAGAGCCTCCTCACCCCCCACCGTCTCCACGCAGTGTCTAGCCATCTGGGACAGGATTGAGAACCTTCGCCACAACAAGCATGTCATCTGAAAATGGTTGAAACCATGGGCCGACTCTGCACTCCAACTCGTCTAAGATACTCAGTTTTCCATTGCACGCCTCCACCGACTATTAGAATGGATTACCACAGCTCCAGATGGCCCTGCCTCCCTGACACTGGTCAACATTGTGCAACACGCTGCAAACCAAAGTAAGGAAGTGCTCCCACTTCTCCTCTGCACTATGGCTACCTTGCGCGCACAAATCGAAGCCGCACCATTGTAGTGACTCGAGACGAGTCACAAGATTGTGTTGGGGGACTGTTGGAACAGGATCTCCTAACGAGATGTGACACTGGTCCATTTTGAATATTTTTTTATTATATTTAGTCTAGCACAGGGGTTTTGGGGTGGGTCAAAGCCCCGAACGCATTGCAATGGGTCAAAGGGTAAACTAGGGGTCTGAAAACCATGGGTTGTGGACCATAAGAAAGTTGAGGCTAGATTTTTATAAATAGAGATGTATTTTGTATTGTAAAGGATAAGAAATGATGAGCTATTGATGTGATCTGTTGTTTAAGCTATCTGTTTTGGTTTTTGGGAACAAACTCTTGATGGCTGTGTGCGCGGAGATCCTAGTCTAGCTGTGTGCGGACCCTGCTGCTGTGTGCGCAGGTTGGGAAGGGAATTGTAAGGAAATATTGATGAATGAATGAATGCGAAGGATTATTAGAGATCTGAATCTGTGAGTACTTTTGTGTGAATTGCTGATAATTGTTGTGTTGTATTTTCTGTCTTTTAGCTGCAAATATCTGTGTAACTGAGTGCTTGGATCTAGATCTATTATGCTCTGTTTATGTAATATTGTGTTGATGTTATGAAAAGCATATAACTATAGATATAGTGCACGTGGATGTAAATAGAGACGTAATTAACTCTGCGCAGAACAAGGTAATCTGGGAATTACAGAACCAGACGTAGCTTTGCTTGCCTTACCCATCCTTTCTCAGGGTGCGGAAATCTGGTTCCAGCACCCACCCATACTAATTTGGGTGAGACTTTGACCTGCGCAAGTAGGTCACTGCCAAAAGGGCCAGTAGTATAGGGGCTTTTTGGCAAACCTTGCACATTGAACCTGGGCCAGGACCCCTCAAGCCAACAAAACTCTACTGGAAATCCAAAGCTCAACCAAATATGGAACCCACTAGATCATGGCTATCGAATAAATTGAATAAGGCAAAGCTTTACACGACTATCAATATAGGAAAATCCCATGCAAATGATAGCAAAAATTACAAACAAACCAATGCATAAACCATGCATTCACATCCCAGCAAGATAACCAAACATGCACATTATTACCTACAAATCCAAAGCTATTTTCTTCCCTTGTTTGTTGTTATCCAAACCTTCCTCTTGTCCGCCACACGAACGCCTCTTCCACTCCTTGCTTTCCTTGATTGTGTCCCTAATTGTGTATAAGTGATCCTCTTTTCTTCCTTTTTGTAGTGTTCTCTCTCTCTCTCTCTCTTTTTCCTCTCTTTCCTCAAATAGAGTGCTAGAGTGTTGTCTCTCCAAAAAAAATATTCTCTTTTTCTTTTCCTTCATTTTCCCTTGCATGGAATTTATTTTATTTTCCTTTATTTCTTTTGCATCCTTGCCACATGTTCCTTGCTAGCCTGTAATAAATAATTTTTCATTTATTTCCTTTTGCCTCTTTCCAATGCCAATGCTAATTTAAATAGCCAATAATAAATAATTAACCACAAGGTTATTCCAATGTAATATTTTTCCCCTCATTTAGCTTAGAATACATGTCACACTACCTTAGTTTTATTTTTTCTTTTATAATGTCCATTTGTTTACTTGGAAATTTAACCCGGGGCTGTTACAAACCCCTCCCCCTTGGGGGACCACCATCCTCAATGTTCTTATGACTCTTATGAGAAAAAAAAACTATTGAAAACATGACAAACATATTGCTTAAGCTGGATGTAGTATTTATAATGACACACACACACATATACCTAAGAACATTTAATTCAACCGAAAAATAAAGAAGGATATAATTCCCACATCTAATCAACCATCTCCCATGCAGCTTCATCGAGGCTAAAGTGCTTTCATTTCACTTTAACTTTCTCTATTGTTTGGTTTCAGAACATGATATTGTTCCACTACAGGATGCATTGAGGCTCTGGATGGAACTCTTTTTCTTGTTCCACCAGCAATACAAACTAAACAATCACATGATCAACATCCCATATGTATCTTTTAATTAGAGAAACATTAAAAACATCATGTATTTTCACTGATGGACATAAAGAAATTTTTTATTCCAATATTCCAATTCTCTCAAGGATCTCAAAGGTCCCACAATACCGAGGTGCCAACTTGGCACATGACCCAATCTTCAAGGAACTCTTCTCGAGATTTATACGCAAGTACACATTCTGTACAATCTAAAAATCCTTGAATATTCTATGTTAATCTGCATATATCTTATTCCTTTCCTATGTTTCCTTCAAATTCTTCTTGATAACCTATATCTCCTACTCCATCTCTCTTAGCATGTCAGGTCCAATCAACACCCTGCTCACTAAATCACTCCAGCTGATAGGAGTATTACAATTCCTCCCATAGAGAGCCTCAAATGGACTCATCTTCAAGGATTCCTAATACCCATTATTATAAGAAAACTCATCTAGTGGAAGATACTCCTCCCACATCATTTATTGATGCATGACATGCATCCTCAACATCTGCTCAAGGATCTTGTATATTCTCTCTATATGCCCATCTGTCTGTGAATGATAAGTTGTATTTAAGGCTAAATATTTCCCAAAACCTGCAAAAAACTCATTCCAAAACATGGAAGTGAAATTAGCATATCTATCTAATATAGTCCTCTTGGGAACTCCATGCAACCTCACTATATCCGTAATGAATACTTAAGCCACTTCACTAGTTGAATTAGTAGAATTTACTGTAGTGAAGTGAGCTACCTTTTTCAACCTGTCAACCACCATCATGATGGAGTCATGTTTCCTTGATGTCCTTGGAAATCCTGTAATGAAATCCAGGGAAATGACCTCCCATTTCCATTACATAATCAGAATAGGCTGGAAAAATCTTGTTGTATGCTTGCATTCAACTTTCACCTATTAAAATTCCAAGAACTTAACAACAAACTAATCCACATATTTCTTCAAGTTAGACTAATGGTGAAACTTATTAATAGTGTAAAGGTCTTTTGGTATCCTAGATGGCCTGAAAGTGGCTTGGCATGAAACTTTCTCAAAATAAGCATCTTTGATTCACTAATATCAAGCACATAGATCATTCTCCTGAATCTAACCAAGCCATCTATTGTGAGGTGATACTCCTCATCCTTATCACCCTCGCCTTGCTGCTATAATATATGCTTGAGCTATTGGTATTTCTCACCATGCTTCCCCGCATGCAAGATCCATTATTTAAAGTATATCCCAGAAGAGCTCATAGTTGAAATATGATTCACCTGTAGTCTCCTGCTTAGAGCATATGAAACCCCATACACCTTGAATTTGACATACTTAATTTCAAGTTAGAACTCACTTCGAGTAGAAAACCATATAGCTTACCTTGCATTCAAATTGGGTTGGTCAAAAAAGTACCTCAGTCCTCTATGATCACTCATCAAAATGAATTTCCTGCCAAGGAGATAATGTCGTCACATATTCAATGCATGAATGACAATTTCCAAATCAAGATCATGAGTCACATAATTCTATTCATGCTCATTCAACTTTTGTGATTCATAGAAAACCACCTTCCCTTCCAACTTCAAGACCCCACCAAGTCCTTCCTTGCAGAAATTTGTACACACCACAAAGCCCTTATCAGGATTTTCAATCCTTAAAATTGGAGCCTTGGTAAGAAATTGCTTCAACTATTGAAACCTAGTTACACACTCAATGGTCCATTCAAAATTATTTCCTTTCCTCTACAAAAATGTGATAGGATAGCCAATATTGGAGAAATTCTTGATAAACCTCCTATAATAACCTGTTAGTCTCATGAATTATTTGACCTCATTCACATTCTTCGGAGTTGGCCACTCCAAGACAGCCTTGATATTATCCATATCCACTAATATCCCCTCCTTGGAAACAATGAGCCCCAAGTAATGAATTTGACGCTGACAGAAGCTACACTTGATAAGTTTGTCATACAACTTATCCTCTCTCAAAAATCTCAATATTTTTTCCATGTTCTCTGCATTCTCTTCCCTATTCGTTGAATATAACAATATATCATCAAAAAATACTATCACAAACCTATCTAGGTATGGATGCAACACTACAATATCCAAAAGTGGGGATGCAGCAATACATGAACATAAAACTGGAAATAGCAATGTAAATCAACTCATAAACATGGGAACCCAATATGGAGATATAAAATCATGTATTACACTAGAAAATCAATACATAATAGTGAGGCATGAATCATATACAATAAAGGAACAAGCCTCCCATAAGAAATCACTCCACAAATGGGCTGCTGCCACAATACAAGAATTTCAGAGACTGCTATAGCGCAGTTAATAACACACTACTATAGAAAAATAATGTACAAAATATGTAGGGCTGTAATATGCCTCAAAATATATGCCCAATACAGATCTAGGCTCAATACAAACTCCTACAAAGAACCCGAGAAGGGTTTTCAGAAATACACCCTATACAAGATGGAATCTAAAGCCCAATGGATGAAGGCTCACTGTAAACTAAAGAATAAAGAGTGTATAAGGCTGAAATATAATAGATATTATATATATCCCCTCAAAGGTATCCTCCCATGAAAGGATGAACCCTTCAATCACAAGAAAACACTGCAAAGGAACAACAAGATCTTCCATTGAAGCTGCCCTCCAAAATAATGCAATTCCCAGCTGGAATAACACTGGAAATGATGGGAAATATATGGCCTGATGCCAAAGATCTGAAATATTCTCAATAAATCTCCAAACAGATCTCCAAAGAGAAGGAAACCTTCCTCCTATGAGAAAATAGCTCAAAAAGTGGGATTCTAACCCCCTCCACCATTGCACCTTGCAACACAACACAATAACCTGCAGAAACTGCACTGATGAAGAAATTTGTAGCTTGGCCTAAAAACCTGAATGTGGAAATGAATAAAATACTCTTCAAAGAGGCCTCTCAAGGAAAGAGGTGGTATTCCTGCTCGAGAACACCCAGTGCTAAACAATACTGCAACCCTGCTAAACAGCTAGAGGAAGCAAAATTCGAAACAGAACGATATCAAAATAATAATAATAAAAAATGAGCTAAAATGGATGAAATCCTCTTCCTTAAATAGAATATGAGCTTTATTTCCCTTGGCCCCACTCAATTAGGTCATTTCCTTCATGAGATCCATCTCCCTCCAAAACTGCATTTTTCCTCAATTAATCTCCACTCCTCCATGACAACATTGTTGACTTGGTCAAAGTTGACTGAATCAACATGGTCCAGCCCCAGTTCACACTTGTAGATGATTTATTTAGCTACTAAAAGGGTATCCTTTCACACTTGAAGTGTTTTTATTGCTGCTTAGGAGACTTATGGGCCTTCCTACCCATTTATTCACCTACCTAGTGATAAAACAAACTATAATATTCCATTTAGCTTACGAATAAATTTTTGGAATATTACAGTCCTCCCCTCCAAGATCTTGCTTGTCCTCAAGCAACTGTATAAGGAGAGAAAAATTCCTCCCCTCCTCCTCTTGTGGCCTCCTTATCAATAGTCCCCACCACTGCTCAAAATAATCTACAATAAATCTTCCCTCCACTGTTTCCTCCCAAGTACGCAAAACCAAATGGCTCACATCATGAAAAGATGGAAGGTGTAAGTGGAAACCTTCTTGCTGTCCAATGGCCTTATCAAGGTAGGAGTGATGACAAGCATAGGGTATCTCATTCCTAATGAGAAACTCCCAAACCCATGCTATCATCCAAATGAAATGAGCCATTCTAGGTAGCTCATCGAAAGGATCCTCAACTCTCGGTTCATGCAATGTATTGGGGCTACATGGAGAGATTAAATTCTTCCACCCAATTTGTTTCTCTCTCCATTTATGGTATGTGTGGGGCTGCTTCTGATCTTGGGATGAAATTACATGGCCTCCAAGAATGGCCCAAGTTACCCCACCAAAAAATTCAGCCATGAAGTGCCTCCTCCAAAAACTCAAGCTCTCCAAATGGCTCCTCCCACATGAAGAAAAGAGATGTAGTATGGAAATCATGGTTTTCCCATTATTTCTCCTGAAACATGCAACATATATAGTATGGATAATCATACCACCAATGGGCACCTTCAACTCTTTTCCCACTCTCCAAACAAAGCTTCCCATGAACATAGAAACATCAACAATATATGGAAGCAAAAACCAATGAAAACAAGTTGGCATATGACAACTGGAAAGTGGATCATAGTTCCACACATGGAACCAGTGTAGTGCATCCCTTGCCTGCCTCAAATCAAATAACAACAAGTTATTTTCCAGCCACTTGTTTGCTGCCACAATCATCTTACAAGGTAGGATCATGAAAGTAAAATGTGGTGCCAATGGTGCACATCAAGAATCATATGGCTTCCCCCACAAACCACCAAAATAATAGCCAATATCAATGCTACAATTGGCCCTAAGTACATCATAATATAATATTCAAGAAGGGATAATCCTCCTTGGTACAACATGTTTCTCATATAAAGTAAATAAGTACAAATCATAATGCAAAATTGTACCTTCTCTACATGTACTTTGGTCCTTGAGATGAAATGGCTCAACTGAAAATTATCCCTCACTCTCAATGAGTAGGGAAGTGATTGTGAAAACCTCTCCATCACCACCTAAGCTATGCATCTCTCCTCATGCTAATATACATCCTGTTGAATGCCCTCCCAAGTGAACTCCTCCATTAAAGAATGAAATGCGTCAAAGTGCATGGAAAGAAAGTCCACATGTTCTGCATGTAGTAGCTTCCTCTTGAGCTCAGAAACTCTAGTCAAGGAGACTCTTCCATGAGAATATATGACCTCATCAACCACCATGTATCTATCATCTCCCTCTGGTTCATCAAGAATCATGCAAGTACCAATATCGTTGGAGTACTCTACCAAAAGTTGAGACCTCCAATATGGATCAATCCTCCTAAGAGACGACACTGAAGATCTGAAATGTGGAGCTCCCCACATGCTGTTGTCTACTCCTTTGACATCCCCCATGCCAAATTCATCCTTCAAAGTGCTACCATGCCCATCATGCAGTTGCTCATGCTCAAATATAATTGGTGATCTTTGGAAGTTGGCATCCCATGAGAAGCTCCCTTCCAAAAAGAATCTCCTAATCTTGGCCAATGTAAGCATGAGTGGCATCCATCTACTCCAATGTAGGGAGGATCCCTTCCTTAAAGGAAGTACCCTCTGTTTCTCCAAACACATGGAGCAACTTCCTTGCACCATGAAGGTGCCATCCTTCATCATCGCAGCAACTTCATTCAGCACAGTACATATAGTGAGAGTGGGTGATGTTGAAAATGGGAGAATGTATCCCTCCTCCTTGATTCCACTCCAAACTCTCTGCGCTGTAATAGAACCCTCCAAAGTATCCACCCCTCCGAGATCTAAGAGTGATGCTATCCAATGTGAAGCATTCCTCATCATCTCCTGATCTGGTGGTCTCCCTAGTGGAATTCCTCCATGTAATGAGACATCAATGACAAGAGTATACTGTACATATGGATGGAGAACCGTGTCCCTGCCCTTACAGTGCAAATCAGTCTACCTCTTCTTTGCATTAACCCTCTGAAATAGATATGGGTGTGTTCTCCTCATCATGTGATGCTGACCTTCCTCCCTACCTTCCATCTGCAATTCTTCATAATCATGTTGTTCATTGATTGTGCCTTGGTCTCCACATATGATATCCTGGGGAATTCCTTACAAAGACACAAGAATCCCTCTTGTTGGAGCAAGTGCTCCATCTACCTCTGCATGAGGTGCTAGATGTGCTCTAGATATGACAACATTGTTTCCCCCATCCTTCTCTTCCTCTCCAATATGAATGGGAGTCACCTTCTCAATATGAGGATCATCTCTTGGAAAAGGGGTCTTCATGCCCTCTTGTTCAAGATCATGGGACAGAGTTCTTGCCTCTAGCAAAGTATTATGAAAAATGTGAGCCTCTTCAATAGTTTTCTGAAGTGGATTTGAGTTCATAGGCTCCTCCATCATTTGAAAAGGTTTTGTTTGTTTTGGTTTGTTTGGTTCGAACAATGATGTTTTAGAATGATTTCCATCAAACCTTTCCACTAATATCTTAGTGAACTTTTCATAAGAAGAAAAAATTTCATTTCTTAATGAAAAAGACTTAAATATCCACCAAGCATAGGGCCCCTTACCTTCAAAATGCAGTGCTGCAACTTTGATGGCTTCATTTTCAGAAACTTAGTGCTGCTGCAAATAGGTGTGTAGCTCCTCCACCCAAGCTCTAGCTGAACATGTTGGTGACCCATCAAAAGTAGATAGGAAAAATCTACCCTTGTCATGCTGCTTGCTCCTCTCCACCTTGATCTTGCAAAACTCTTGGAAAGTGAGATGATCTCTAAAATTCTTAGTTTGAGACTCATATTATTGTAGATGATCACCAAGAGTTTCCCTTCTAGGAATTTCTTTTTCTCCCATCTCCCTCATAGAATATCTGGGCATATGACTACGCTGTGAATCATAGTGTGCAGCTGCATGCTCACACACATCATGTGAAAATCTAGAGTTGGCTTTAGTTCCAAACTCCTTTGTAGATTCTCTCTCTTTTCTCATCTTCTTGAGATCTCCCTTGATATTCTGCATAGTTTAAAAGAGAAGCTTTGAGAGCTCCTCCTCCTCTCTTCCTCCAAATAATGGAGTCTTCTTTTTGTTTTTTCTATACATATCCTCTTCCGGTGAAGAAATTCTCCTCATGGTGACATATTGGCTGAATGCACAGGCTGAGCCAAGATTATGCTCTGATACCACTGTAATATCCCAAAATGGGGATGTAGCAATAAATGAAAAAAAAAACTGGAAATAACAGTGTAAATAAAATAATAAACATGGGAACCAAATATGGAGATATAAAATCATGTATTACACCATAAAATCAATACATAATAGTGAGGCATGAATCATATACAATAAAGGAAGAAGCCTCCCATAAGAAATCACTCCACAAATGAGCTACTGCCACAATACAAGAATGCCGGAGACTGCTACAACATAGTTAATAACACAATTCTATAGAAAAATAATGTAAAAAATATGTAGGGTTGTAATATGCCTCAAAAGATATGCCCAATACAGTTCTAGGCTCAATACAAACTCCTACAAAGAACCCGGGAAGGGTTTTCAGAAATACACCCTATACAAAATGGGATCTAAAGCCCAATGGATGAAGGTTCACTACAAACTAAAGAACATGAGTGTATAAGGCTGAAATATAATATATCTTATGTATATCCCCTCAAAGGTCTCCTCCCATGAAAGGATGAACCCCTCAATCACAAGAAAACACTGCAAAGGAACCACAAGATCTTCCACTGAAGCTGCCCTACGAAATAACGCAATTCCCAGCTGGAATAGTGCTAGAAATGATGGGAAATATATGGCCTAATGCCAAAGATATGAAATATGCTCAATAATTCTCCAAAAATATCTCCAAAGAGAAGGAAACCTTCCTCCTATGAGAAACTAGCTCAGAAAGTGGGATTCTAACCCCTCCACTGTTGCACCCTGCAACACAACACAATAACCTGCAGAAACTGTGTTGATGAAGAAATTTGTAGCTTGGCCTGAAAACCTAAATGTTGAAATGAATACAATACTCTTCGAAGAAGCCTCTCAAGGAAAGACGTGGGATTCCCGCTCAGGAACACCCGGTGCTAAACAACACTGCAACCCTGCTAAACAACAAGAGGAAGAAAAAGTCTAAGTAGACCAATATCAAAATAATAATAAAAAAAATGAGCTCAAATGGATGTCATCCTCTTCCTTAAATAGAATATGAGCTTTCTTGCCTTTTTCCCCACTCAATTAGGTCATTTCCTTCATGAGATCCATCTCCCTCCAAAACTGTGTTTTTCCTCAATTAATCTCCACTCCTCCATGACAGCGTTGTTGACTTGGTCAAAGTTTACTAAATCAACATGGTCCAGCCCCTGTTCACTCTTGGAGGTGCTTTATTTAGCTGCTAAAAATGTCTCCTTTCACACTTGAAGTATTTTTATTGCTACTTAGGAGACTTATGGGCCTTCCTACCCATTTATTCACCTACCTAGTGATAAACAAACCATAATATTCCATTTATCTTAAGGCTAAAATTTTTGGAATATTACAAACACACTGTTCATCATACACATGAAGGTGGTCAGAGCATTTGTAAGACCAAAAGGAACCACCACAAACTCATATTTCCCATACATTGTGTGAAATTCATTATTATATATTTCTTCTTATTTGATGCAACTTTAATTCTGGTGCCTTATATGTTGGTGCTACTCCATACATCAACTCAGTAGAGAAATCAACCTCCATATGAGGAGGAAGATTTGGAATATATGTAGGAAACACATCCTAAAACTGCTATAAGATAGGATACCTCCTCAAGACTTCATCATCCTCATCATCAATCCCTTTATCACTAGAAACATGAATTACAAACAATAAACATTATTTCCTATGGTCGTGCTTAGCTTTCATGTTTGTAACCACCTTTACTGATGTAGGATTCTTCTTTCCTTGTAAGACTCTCTTTTCTCCATCATCATCTAGGCAATCAATGAACTTCTCATATAAATCTACCTTTGTCCTATGAATAAACATCCAAACCATGCCCAAAAGCATGTTATATGCACCCAAAGGAAGCAATTTTAGGGTTGCTAATGTAGGCATGCCATTAAGATCAAATGCACAAGACTTCACCCACTGATGAACTCTTCTCTTGGTCACTATAGCCAACTTCATCGACTAATATTCTGCACACACTTCCTTATTCAGACGGAATTGATCCACCAATTCATTACTAATATAACTATAATTTGATCCAGTGTCAATCAAAATAGAAACAAATTGATCACAAATCCTACCTTCCATCTCTATAATAGATGTCTGGTGGTCTTCCTTCCTATTTTCAGCTATGACATAGATCCTGGGAATGTTATGACCTACATCCCCAACTGTTTATGCCTCCTATTCATTGTATATATGAGGCTTACCACCCGGATATAATGGAAAATCCTTCTTGCAATGGTCCCCACCAAAATTCCAACACTTAAATGGTTCTTGGCCACTTCCCTTATTCTGTTGCTCCATTGACTGAGACTCATGTCCTTTCTCAGCTTCATTGGACTTCTTATGAGGAGCCATATTTTCCTTCTCCCCTACATCCTGGGATATTCCTAGATTTTTGGGCCATTTTCCTTTATTCTTCTCATTACGCTTCCAATCATGCTTGAAATCAGGCTTCTGCTCTGAATTTTCATAACAATGCTTCAAATTTCCAATAGCTTCCTACAATGATAGATTCTCATCAAAAACAGTATGGTCTTTGAATGATAATGGAAACCCACCTATGAATATTTGGATATTTTCTTTCTCATCCTTGAGATATGGCACATACCTCAATAGCTCTATAAATTTGATTGTATATTCTTCATTTTTCATGGAACCCATCTTGAGCTCATATAATTCCTTAGTCTTTCCATCATAATACCACTCATACATGTACTTCTTTCTCAAGAGTCTTTCAAATTCTTCCTAGGTCAGCTTATATTCCCTAATTCCTCGTACATGCTTGAAATATTCCCACCAGATATATATTTTTCATTTGAGACTGAAATTAGCTATCTTGGCCTTCATATTCTCCGAGTAATCATGAATCCTGAAAAAATTCCTCATTCCAAGTAGCCATGCTTCTGCATCTTCTGATTTTTTCATCTCAACATCAAAAGTAGGAGGCTTGGCTTTCTTAAATTCCTATAGAAAATACCACTTCTCACTCCTCCAATAATAATGCTAGAGGTGATGGAAATGATGTTTCCTAGAAGTAGAGCTAGAATAAAATCCATGTATGCTATCCCTCTTCTCAAGTGTACCCAAATATTTTCCACTCTTATCATCTCTGTCCATCTTGTACCTTTTATGAGACTATCTTCCATCTACTCCATTAGTCATTTCTTCTTGTTTTTCTCTGTAGAAATTTATAAATATTGTGATGTATTACTAGACTCTTCTGATATAACAATTATATCCACTATTAAATACAAACTCCTTCTACTTAATTCTTTTTCTGAAATTTAATCACCAATTGCAAACACATAAAGAAAAATCAATTGCACATAACACATAAGTTTTTACCGGGAAAGCATAAAGCTAAAAACACCAACTATCATATATTATGTATATCATGGATCATGAAAAAATCTCATACAAAACTATTCTCCAAGAGCTCTCAGTACAATATACAATCGTCTCACACTGTCATACAAAAATTGGCATAAACATGCACCAATTTACTACCTCTTGACAGCCTGCCTCCACTGCGCAATCCCTACTGATGAAGATACCTGAATGAATTTGATCTTACCTTGCCTTCACCGCGAAATCCTCATTGGCATCTCTAATGTGTGTGTAGATGCATTGAATTCACCACTACAGTCACAACTGATAGTCAACCAGGCCCTTTCACCTATCTCTCCACTGGGTCTCCACAGGATCTGACATGCATGAAGTTAACAATAGTATTTCTTGAGTTGCATGTGAGATCACTCCATGTGAATTAATTTAATATTTAATTCACTGATCTCTCACTAGTGTATATTTAGTTACAAATAGTTACAACTAGCACAACTGAGTTTAACTCATTTAACTGAGTTAAACTAAATAACAACTCACATAACTACACATCCAACTCTGTTACAACTTTGTATCACTCAATTACAAAGAAGTCCACTGCATGGTCCACCAACCAACCACTTCAACTCGAAATCCACTTAGCTAGCTTATTTTCCACTTCAGTTAACTATTTCCAAGTGCTCATTGAAAATATATAATTATTTATTGTCTAATTTTTGTCAAGGGCATAACAAAAATCAACATGCATTCTAATTTTAGACATGCATTCCACGAAACAAATTCGCACATGCATTCCAAACTTAGATGCCCATCCATCCATAGAATTTTCTCAACCATCTATAAATAGATTACTGCTAAAAATAGACTTTGATCCAAATTCTAAAAATAGACATATCACCTAAAAATAGCCTGTGGGCCCCACCAGTATACTGTAGGTGATTAATTTTCACTACGATCATCATCTTGTTGAATCTCAACACTCCCTCTCAACAAGAAATGGATTATCCTTCACCTCGATCCTATCTCTATGGTATTCAAATTTTCTCCTAGTGAGCACCTTCATCACAATATCTGCATCCTGATCTTCCGTAGGAATATACTGAGGCAACATGATCTTCCGCTGCACACAATATATGATATGATGATATTGGATATCTATATGCTTAGATCTATCATGAAACACAGGACTAATTGAGAGTTTAATGCAACTATGATTATCACATTGAATCACTATAGGATCTAAATGAGAACCGAACAAACCAACCAGGATCTTCCTCATCCTGATAGCCTCACATGTAGCTTGACTTGCTGCCACGTATTCCGCTTCTGCTGAACTGAGTGCCACAGATCTATGTTTCATGTTGTACCAAGAAAAAACTGTAGATCCTATACTAAAAACCCCTCCTGATGTGATCTTTCTGTCCATTGGACTACCTGCCCAATCTGCATCCGTGAAGCCATGCAACTTCCCCTCATCTATTTGTCTGCACCATAAGACATACTCAGATGTGCCCCTGAGATATCTTAGGACATGCTTGACCACCTTCCAAAAGAGCTTGGTAGGCTTAACCATCACTTGACTAAGTTGGTTCACCACATAACATATGTCCAGTCTTGTATTAACTAAATACATGAGCGAACCCACCAAATGTCGATAGACAGTAGTAGCCACTACCTCTCCAGATGTAGCAACCTCTTTCCTCCAATTTCCTGGAAGAGGAGTATCCATGGGTTTGTAGCCCTCCATGTGAAACTTACAGAGTATCTCCCTTGCATAATTTCCTTGAGACACAAACAGTTCACCTTCTCACTACCATATTTCCAATCCAAGGAAATAGTGAAGGAGGCTGATATCCTTCATCTCGAACTCCTTTGCAAGATCATCCTTGCATGAGTGTATCAGCTGCTCATCACCATTCAGTATTAAATCATCAACATAAATAACAATGATTAAAATCTTACCCTCCTTCACAATATGGTATAGCTTTGCATCCGCCTCCCTCTTGGTGAAGCCAAGTCCAGTGAAATAGCTATCGATCCGAGTGTACCAAGCACAGGGTGCTTGCTTCAGCCCATACAACGCTCTTTTGAGTCTGCACACATGCGACTCGCTACTGAAGATCTCAAGTCCTTCAGGCTACTCAATGTACACTTCTTCCTCAATGATCCGATTAAGGAATGCAATCTTCACATCCATCTGATGGATGTGCCAACCCATTTGTGTTGAGAGAGCAAGGATGGTCCTTATGGAAGTATATCGTGAAACAGGTGCAAAGGATTCTTAATAATCAATCCCCTCAATATGTGAGAAGCCCCAGGCCACAAATCTTGCCTTATAATTCTCAACACTCCCATCAGCAGCTTTCTTTACCTTGTAGATCCATATTGAACCTACCACTGATTTGTCAACCGGCCTTGGAACAATTTCCCAAGAACTTTTTCTGACAACAGAGTCATACTCCTCCACCATTGCATCTACCCATGTGGGCTCCTACACTTCTTCCTAAAAGGAAGATGGCTTAGTCACAATACATTTTCTCACGAGAGCCATGTATCAAGTGAATCAGTCAGGATACTGTCTCTGTCTGCGCTGTGAAGTAGGGACTCCTACATTCTATGTTGCATCAAGCTTCAACCTCTTAGCTTTTGTGGTATGCCTTATGCCAGTTATGATGTTTGGCTCTACGTGAGTGGACTCCTCCACTCCATGAACCTCCTCCTATGGCTAATCCACATCTACAGACTCATCTTTGGGAATAAGTAGTTCCTCCTCTACCTGCAAGTCTAGCTCCCTCTCAAGCGACAACTCCATGGATTTCTCCTCATTGAATTTTATATCTCGTCGCACCACAATCATTGAACTGTTTGGAAAATACACATGATAGTTATGGGGTGTTTCTGCATACCCCAAAAATATCCCAACTTCAGCAGTCGGCTCCGGCTCCTTCCTGGTGTTCTTGGTCACATGCACATAAACAGATGAGCCAAAAATATTAAAGTGAGAAACATTTGGTTTTTTACCAATAAAATCTTTTTTGGGTGTACTCATGCCAAGTACTCTATGAGGACAACAGTTTTGCACATAAACCACATTGTTGCATGTTTCCTCCCATAAGTGAATTGGTAGGCCCTGATCATGCAGCATAGCTCGTGCAACACCCACGATCATTCTGTTCTTCCTCTCTCCAACCCCATTATACTATGGGTTATGAGGCACTATGAGTTCACTTTAAATTCCTTCTTTGGTACAGAAGTCTTTGAATTTTTCGAGATATATTCACCACCATTATCACTCCGCAGAGCCTTCACTTGCTTCCCCGACTCTTTCTCCACCAATGCTTTAAACTCACAAAAATTTGAGAATGTTTGATCTTTCTTCTACATGAAGAATATCTAGCATCTATGATAATAGTCATCAAAAAAAATAACATAATACATGTGTTTTTCTATTGAAGCAACTGAGAATGGCTCACACACATCTGTGTGAACTCTCTCCAGGATCACCGAAGCACGACTCTCCTTTTTATCAAAGGTGGTCTTCACAAACTTACCCATAGTACATCCATTGCACTGATCTATATACGCAAGTGTACCCTTGGGAAGTCCAGTAGAAATATGCTGCAAAATCTTTAGGGCGCCATGGTGAAGATGGCCCAATCGCCTGTGCCATAATTCGTCCTCATCCTGTATCACCACTTCTTCTTCTTTGCCCACCATTGCAATGCAGCCATATACCTCTAGCTTGTAGAGATTCTTAACTCGAATTTATATCCTCTTGGTTTGACCCATTGTTTTATGTTGCGGGAAAGCTTTTCCATCACTGAAAACAACGTCATAACCTCTGTCCTCCAACATCGTGACCGATACCAAGTTCTTCTTTAGACCTAGAACATGCATAATTTTTTTAAACATAAATGGTTTACCTAACACCATCTCAAAGATAATAGTACCAATTCTGGTTGCACTATATCATCCATTGTCACCCATCTCTATATGAATTTGGAGATCTTTCTCCTCCAAGTCACTAAAAAGCTCCTTATCTCCCATCATGTGGAAGGAAGCACCACTATCAAGATACCACACCGATCCCATTGCACTTGAAATAAAGCATGTGATCAACGAGAAATCAATTTCAAATTGTGAAGCAAGGGCCTCACCAGCTGCAACTCCAACAACCTTCTTGTTCTTCTTTTTCTATGGGAAATTAGTGGCGAGATGCCCATGTTCGTGACAGTGAAAACACTTCACCCTGGACAAACACAAATTATTGCCTTTAGCCTTGGATTTTGAGTGGAATTTCTTCCCCTTCCCTTTCCTTGCTTTGGCAGCCAAAGCAAAATCCTCTTCATCATCAAGATTTGATGAAGAGCCATTCCTGGTGTTCTGCCTGAACTCCTCCTGCACTAGATCCGACCACATTCGTTCCCAATCCGGCAGTTTTTCTCGTCCGTTGACAGAGTCTTGATAATTGTGCCAACTCTTAGGAAGTCCCAAGAGAGCGAAGCTCACCAAATCATCATAAACAACAGTGATTCCCACACTCCCCAGTTCATCCCTACATTGGACAAACTTTGTGAGATACTTAGGAATATTTTCTCCCTTCTCCATTTTGATTTTTCTGAGTTTATCCTTTAGCACCAATTTTCTATGGTCGCTTCTTCTTTGGATAAGATCTATCAAAGCCTTCCACATTTCAAATGGAGTGGATTTCCCATGAATTCTTGAGACAATATGGTCTCTTACACCTTCCAATAGAATTCTTCTCATCTTTGCTACTTTCTTTTGCCATGCGTCAAGTAATGCAGCATCCATCGAAGTGGGCTTAGGAACATTGCTATCGATGAAATTATTCAAGCACCACCTCCATCCTATCCTTCCATTCAATGTAGTTGGAGCTACCCTTGAGTGCATACGCTAACCGCGGACCATTGAAATCCATTTCAATGTTTGCTCAACTTTTGCACCAAGAAATTCTTGCAGCAAATTCAAATTGTTTCCACCTATAAAACTCAGCTACTGCTTCAATATTGCAATATTCTTAGCTCTGATACCATGTAGAAATTTATAAATACTATGATGTATTAATTAAATCTTCTGATCTAACAATTATATCCATTTTTAAATACAGAATCCTTCTACTTAATTCTTTTTATGAAATTTAATCGCCAATTTCAAACACATGAAGAAAAATCAATTGCACATAACACATAACTTTTTACCGAGAAAGCATAAAGCTAAAAACCCCAACTATCATATATTATGCATATCATGGATCATGAAACAATCTCATACAAAATTCTACTCCATTAGCAATTAGTACAATATACAATCGTCTCACACTGTCATACAAAAATTGGCATAAACATGCACCAATTTACTGCCTCCTGACATCCTGCCTCCACTGCGCAATCCTTGCTGATGAAGATCCCTAAATGAATTTGATATTTCCTTTCCTTCACTATGCAATCCTCATTGGCATCTCCAATTTGTGTGTAGATGCATTGAATGCACCACTATAGTCACAACTGATAGTCAACCAGGCCCTTTCACCTATTCTCAACTGGGTCACCACTGGATCTGACATGCATGTAGTTAACAATAGTATTTCTTCAGTTGCATGTGAGATCACTCCATGTGAATTAATCTAATATTTAATTCAGTGATCTCTCACTAATGTATCTTTAGTTACAAATAGTTACAACTAGCACAACTAAGTTAAACTAAATAACAACTCACATAACTACAAATCCAACTCTATTACAACTTTGTATCACTCAGTTACAACGAAGTCCACTGCATGGTCCACCAACCAACCGATTCAACTCGAAATCCACTTAGCTAACTAATTTTCCACTTCAATTAACTATTTCCAAGTGCTCATTGAAAATAGATAATTATTTATTGTCTAATTTTTTTTTAAGGGCTTAACAAAACTCGACATGCATTCTAATTTTAGACATGCATTCCATGAAAAAACTTCACGCATGCATTCTGTTGGCTCGAGGGGTCCTGACCCAGGTTTGGTGTGCAAGGTTTGCCAATAAACTTCTATACTACTGGCCCTTTCGGCAGTGACCTGCTTGCACAGGTCAAAGTCTCACCTGAAGTAGTATGGGTGGGTGCTGGAACCAGGTTTCCGCACCCTGAGAAAGGATAGGCAAGGTAAGTAGAGCTGTGCTAAGCCCTATAATTCCCATATTAATTTTCTCTGCGTAGGGTTAATTAAGTCTCTATTCACATCCACATGTGCTATATCTATAATTATATGTCTTTATGACAGTAACACAACATTACATAAACAAAACAGAATAGATCCAGATCCAGAAACACATTTACACGGATCTTCGCAACACAAAGATAGAAAACACACAATGCAGCAATTACCAAAAATTCGCACAATAGTACTCACAGATTCAGTTCTTTATCAACCTTTCTTATTCATTCATTCACCAATTCTTCCTTACAATTCCCTTCCCAACCTGTGTACACAGCAGCAGGGTCTGCACACAGCTGGACTTGGATCTCCGCGCACACAGCCAACAGGATTCCTTTCCCCAAAACCCAAACAGATAACTTAACCCACAATTTGCATCAATATCTCATCATTCTTGTCCTTTACAATAAAAAATGCTCCTCTATTTATAATAACCTAGCCTAGACTTTCTTATGGTCTGCAAAGCCACCAGTTGTGCAAGAAATTCCTCTATGATAGCTGGGCCTGCCATATTTGTGAATGTTGCGATGCATAGGCTAGGAACAATGTATTCTATGGGCATAATGGCCTCTTTTCCATAGACCATTTGGAAGGGGGTCCTTCCTGTTAGCTTCTTGCAGGTCGTTCGGTAGGCCCATAGAACAGAGGGAATGTGAACATCCCAGTCACTACGATCGGCATTGCAAACCTTAGTTAATGATTTTTCCAAAATTTTGTTAAAAGTTTCAACCGCCCCATTTTCCTGGGGATGGTATGGTGTACCCGTCGCATGGTGGATCTGGAATTCCTCGTTCAAGGCTTGAATCGTTTGGTTAACAAAGTGCGTACCTCTGTCACTCATGAGGATCTTTGGGTAGCAAAACCTGGTCAGAATCTGCTCAAAGATGAAGTGCATAGTAGTATCCGTGGTACAATCCTTCACCACTTGTGCCTCATCCCATCGACTGACGTAGTCAGTGGCAATGATAATGTAGCGCACACCTATTTTTTTTCCTAGCGGGTTGATGGGTCCTATAAAGTCAATGGCCCACTTTTCAAAATCCTTTAGAGCCACTTGAGGCTATAATGGCATGTCATCTCAGCGCGATGGTCATCCTGTGCATTGGCATGTATCACACGATCTATAATAGGTTAAGAATCCTGATGCGCGGTAGGCCACCATAATCCCGCCCTCAAAATATTTTGTGTCGTAGCTCGTCCTGCATAGTGTCCTCCGGTGACTCCGTCATGCACTTCTGCTAAAATGGTAGGTCGTTCATGTTCCAAGACATATCTGCATAGTATTTCATCTGCGCCTAGCTTGTATAACTGACCGGCGATGATAGTAAAGTCCGTTGCCTGAGTAACCAACTCCTTCTTCTGTTGCACCGAATATTCTACAAGGGCCACGCCTGTAGTAAGCAACTCAATGATATCGGAAAAGTGAGCGTCAACCACCTTAATGGTGAACAGTTGCGCATTGGGTAAGCCTCTTCCAAGTTGGTAGGCTCTTCCCCTGTTTTGATGCGAGACAGATGATATGGGCCTGCATTCAACCTTTTGGGCTTAACGATGATCTCAAAATCGTATTCCTGGAATAACAACAGCCAGCAACAAATCTTCCCCCCCAACACAGGCTTGTTGACGAGGTATTTCAAAGCTGAATGATCAGTGAACATCTTAAAGTGTCCAACTAGCAGATAGTGCCAACATTTCTGTAATGCGTATACCATAGCCAGTCCTTCACGCTTGGTGGTAGAGTAGTTCTGTTCTGCGCCCGAGATTTTTTGACTCGCAAAGGCAACCGGGTGATCAATATCTCCTTCTCCAGGTTGAGTGAGAACCACGCCCAAGGCGATGCCTAATGCATCCACATGTAAATGAAATCCCTTTGACCAGTTAGGGAATATTAGTATGGGTGCAGAGATCATTCTGTAAAAGAGACATCTTTTATGGGTAGTTTTTCCACGGTGTTGATGTTGTGATCAAAGTGTACCCTTGAATGAATTTCTTGTAATAGCCTGTGTGTCCGAGAATATAACGCAGTTTTTTTTCCGTTGTGGGGTCTGCAAGGTTTATAATTACGGCTACCTTCGCAGGATCAACCATCAGTCCTTGCTGATAAACTATGTGTCCAAGAAAGATTCTGAATGGTACACAAAATATGCATTTTTGTATATTCAAGGAAATATGGTGCTTCCAACATGCATCCAACATCAATCGTAGGTTAGAGACATGCTCCTTTACCAGGCCAAAAACTGTCCAGTCATCGAAGTAAACCTCCAAGAACTTATGGATAAACTCCTTGAATACAGCTGTTATCACTCAGGTTTTCCTAGAAGTTGTGTAAGAGGAAAGTATACCCGAGGTAACCACAAACCAACCTTTTAGATGCAGAATCTAGCCAATCTGCATCCAGAGAGGGCTCTCTCTTTATGATTTATCTTTGTTCTTGAAAGGTTTTAGGCTAGTTATAAATGCAAAGTTTGTTTTGGGAAAATGGTGGAATCCACAAACTAAGGGCAAGGTTGAGGGCTTTCAGTCCATTGGGCTATGGAGTCTAAGGATGGCTTTACTGGATTTCTTTTCTGAACACAAGATGGTATTACAGGGCACGATAGCTAGACAGAGAACAATCCTTAAAATTTAAAGTGGATGGATGGTCTTGAAGGGATGAAAGGCAACTAAGAATCTTTCACCATATTCAAGAGGAAGAAGAGAAATGATTACAAGCAAAGAGCAATGAAGTATTCTTTGTTACAGTAATCAACAATATTGAATCAGCAAAACATGAGCAATTAAGAATTCATGCTTATAACTAATCCAGAAGAAAACATCGAGAATAATCACATTTGAAAATAGAGTACAATTAAGCAAATTCTGTTTCAATCCTTTATGTAAACTATTCAGAAATGGATATGATGATAGCATAAACTAATATAAAATTTAAACACAAGGGTTGGAAAACTTATTGAACTGGAAGTCCAACACATGAATCCTGCAACAAGTCCAGTGCTTCAAAACGTCATCCAGTAGGCCACAAGTAAATTTGTCCCAAAGCTTTTTATTCCGAAAACCTCAATGTTACAGCAGAGTAATAGAATCCACCCCAAATGCTTCCAAGAGTGGAGTATTTATACAAATTCTAAACTAAAATATCTTGAAACAAAAATCAAAATTGGTTCACAAATCTCTCCAACTATTTACATAAATAGAACTAAAGTAAAGGACACTCAAACTATTTGGCACTATTTTTGATGGATAAGTGATGACAAAGAGGAGAATTCGAATTTGATCCAAATCTTATTTGATGATGAGGCATCCAAGTCACTAACTGCTTCCTTTCTTTGTGCAATCTACTCCAACAATTCTGCAAACTTGGGGTCCAATGATATCTTCGTATTTCTCAATCCGTAATAGATATGTAAAAAGTGAAAGAGGTTATTGTGGATAAATATGTTGGTGAGATAAACCTCTTTCACTTTCCTAAAATTCCTCTCCAGCTATGCATAATATTCTCTGTAAAAAATATGTGTAAAACAGAGTTTTACAGAGTCTGAAAAATGGCCTGTAAAGATGCGCATGTATCTCTCATTATAAAACTACTGTGCAAAAACTGAGATAGGTTTTTGTAGATGGGTCTATTAGGAACAAAAACCTCCTTCAGTTTTGTAAAATGTATTTCTAATTGGCCACAATATTCTCTGCAAAATGATGACTTGACTGTAATTTTCTGCAAAAAGTGCTTTCCAACTTTGTTTAATATTTCCAAAACCATAATAGCTGTTAAAAAAGTGAGAGAGGTTTTTGTAGATGGTCCTCTTAAGAACATAAACCTCCTTAAGTTTTGTAAAATTCATCTTTTATTGATCACAATAGTTTCTGCAAAACTATGATTAAAATATGCAATTTCTGCAAAAATGTTCCTTCCTGTTGTATTTTTCATCTTTTCACTTTTTTGTTCCTTTGACTGTTTTACTTTCACTTTAGATAAACTTCAATGTTGGTGAAAGTATTTTCATCTCTTTTTACCATTTTACTGCCTCTGTAATTACTTTTACTGTTTTACCTTTGACCGCTCTGTAGCTTCATTTTTACTTTCACTCTGACTTTTACCTGATACACTTTAACCACTGATACTCTTTAATCCTGATACTCTTTGATTGTTCTTTACTGTGTTAGACTGAGCAGTAATTGGGAAAAGGACATTCTGGTTAGGGGACATTACTGCTCTTTGAGTTGGATCATAGTTAGAATGGCAATAGTGGACAATTTCTGGGAAAATAATGACTGAGGGGATGAGATACCTTGGGAGATTGGATTCCCACAACCCTATAAGATCTTGCCACTTTGAGTATTCGTCTCTGCAGCGACAGAAAATCAAACGGGGACTTTCATCAAAATGCAGGTCTTGTATTTGGAAATCTTCATCTATCAGAGGTAAATAGTCCAAATCTCGGTGAGGAGCATTCAATGGAGTGATATTTAGAGCTGTTGGGGCCTCCATTTTGGTTCTTGTGGATTCAAAATGGAGGTTTTGGTTTTTTCTTGCAGACCGGACGGGATATCTGACAAAAGAGGAAATTGGAACAATTCGCAGGTTTGGGAAGCAAATTCACAGGTTTTAAATCTTCAATGAGGACTCAGAGAGGATTTTTAACCACTTTTTCAGAGAAAAAACAAAGGAAACTAAGCTTGACTTGCAGTCGGGCGCGAAATGATAAATACCTGTTTTTAGATGGAAACTGGTTCTTTAACAGGTAATGAGCAATGGCGGGGACGTTCTTCAACACGGGCGCAGCGGAATTTCGGAGTAAATTGGTGTATTTGCAGTGAAATTTGAAAATTGCAGCGGGAGCTCTGTCGCTTTCAGAAACTAAAAATAACTGAAAAAACACGAAAAAGGCTTATTTACAAGTCAAAAAGGGTTTTTGTCTTTTTCGAGGTGATGACGTCATTGACGTACGGGGTGACGTAGGAAAGTGGGGCCGGCGGTATGCGGTAAGCGGTAAGCGGTGAGCCCGCACCGCTTATGGACGAAGGCGGTAAAGGACGCGGGGGGAGAGATTCCATAGTTTTAACGCCACGTGGAATGCTGACTTTTCAAAAACCGCCCATCCCCCGCTGGTTAACATGCTGGCAAGGGATGGGCAGCGGGATTGATGATCACCGTTGATCAACGAACGGATGATCCAACGGCTGAAAGAAAGGAAAACTTGTGCGGTTTCGAAAGTGGGCCCGTCGGGGTTTAAACAAGTTTTGACATGTAATCTAATCACCCCGGGGAGAAGCTAATAGGCGGGAATGGTTGTTAATTAGTCCAAATGACTAATTAACCCCGTGAATTTATAAAATGAATTGCGGCGGGGTTTGGCCATGTGGAATGCCACGTGGAATGCTGAGTATGGTGGCGCAGGATTCCGTCGTAGTCTTTTCTTGTTTTTGGTGTTAAACACATATGTTATGTGTTTAGCGCTTTTCTTCATATATTTTATTATACGATGAATAAATTAATATAATTAATTCATCATAGGGGCGGAATGTATATAAAAGGTTAGAGTTTTACCAAAGGGCTTTATAAAGCGGGGTATTTAAATGTGCGGGACTATATATGCTTTGGTAAAACATTATAATAAGAGGGTTTTGGGGATATTTATTAGAAAAGGGAGTTATATACATAAGAAAAAGGGATTTTACTAGGGATTTAATATAGTAAAATCAAATGTTAATATGAAAAGGGACAAGGAAAATCAAAACATCTTTGTACATCTAAGAAAGTGATAACTTATGAAGTAAATTGCAACATTTTATCTTCAACACTTAAACTTAGAATAACAAATTATTTTGAGGAATTTTTATGGAATTTTGCATCAGTTTCCTAAGTAAAATAGGATTTTACTTTGGAAAAAGTTAAAGATGGAAGATAACAATGATGAATTATTTCAAGTGCTTAGGTCTTTTTGATCATTAGGCCGAGGGTCCGGTCCCTCCAGAAGTCAAGGAAATGCCTTGAGCCCCTTTGATCTCAAATTACCTTAGTACTTTTGGGGAAATTAGTAAAACTCTTGAGGGGGAAAAATGATGAGGGAGGTTAATGAATTTGACTTTTCTTGCTGTGATTTTTCAGTGTATTTCCTGCTTTAGTACTTGTGATGAAAGTAAATGATTAACCAACATGTAGCAGCACCATTCATCGGATAACACTTTGCAGCACCATCTACCTACCCTATCTACTTAACACTACCATTTTGTCTTCTTTATTAGGGTGCATTTAGACTTGCAAACCCTGATCAATCTTTTCTTTTTACATGATGAATCTATCTATTTCTGCCCTTATTACATCCAAGGGCTCAGATTAAACTGTTGAGCACCTTTTATTCACTCTACCTAGCTACTTATCTGCCAAGATTAAACTGTTTGGCTAGATATTTATTCTCTAATCTAAAACATGAAATTGAAATATGACTAAGCCAAGTTTAAACAATTTGACTTATTCATGAATTGTGGCAAAAGTTTCACAAGCTGCACACAATTGATTTATTACAATAGATGAAAAAAGTAGTGGCATTTAGACTTGCACACTTTCCTTGGTCTATTTTTGCTTGGGGTTCATTTCTTTCTCTTTTTGACCATTTTTATTCTTTTTACCCTTTGATTTTTCTTTTAGGGTATACCCTCTTTACATTTTTAAATTTTTTGATTTTTTGGTTTTTCAAGAATATGGAACACCTTTGCTCAAGTAAGAAGGTTTGAACATATTCCACACTTCCATCAAGACAATCATGAAAGATGAAACCTATTGATATAGGAGGCTAACACTGGCTCCACTTGGGGATGGCTTTTCCGTGTGGAAAGTCAAGAACAGCAGGTCAGATGCCTCAAAATGTCTTCAAACTGAAAGTATGAAATCTTCCTCCTTCTGGTAGCTTTATTTTACATATGATAGTGAAATTTTTGGAACTTAGGGCCTTCACTTCGGGCTTCAATTCCAAGAAGTCACCATCCAATCCAAACTGCATTAACTGTGGCTGAAAATCTTGAATTGAATATAGTCCTTTTTCTGCAACCTGAAATCTGATCTAAAAACTTAAAACAACACCCAAAATTTTTTAAACCAACTTAATGAAAAACTAGTTGTAAATTGAAAACTAAAAAAAATTGCTCAAAATTCTGAGCTTATTGGCACTCATTTACCTACTCTAATCTACTAAAATCTTATTGAATCAGGTAATACAAAAATGCCAATGAAGCCAATCAAGTAGCTGTAAAAATAAATGGACAACTTGATTGCTTGTGATCAAAATTGGAAGTAGGTTATGATCATGTGCCTTTATAATAAATGATATGATGTGTAAAGGACACTTTTGATGTATTTGATCTTTATAAAGAAAACATGTTTGCAAATTTGGATTCAAAAGATTCTCCATATAATCTAATATAGGATCAATAAAAGCATGATGTATGTTATTTACTTCTAGGCCTTCAATGACTAATTGTTCAATTGAATTATGAATATTAGACCATGAACTTATTTCTTCAGTCTTGTGTTTGAAAGAATAATCATCTTCAATATGCAAGTCAAAAGATAGTACAATTTCCTCTTACTTTGGAGAAGGAATATTTTCAAAGAATTCTTTAGGATTTCGGAAATTGTATGACTGAATTTGAGAATGCAAAAGTTTGATTTCATTTTCATAATTTTCAGAAATTATATCAAGAAGCCATTTTTTAACTCGAGGAGAACATTTTCTTGATTTTAAGAGAAGAAAGAAAGCTCTTAGAAAATCCTCATCAAGCTGAAGTTCTAATATCTCATCCCTCAAAATAGCTAGTGATTGTTTTGTGAAATTATCAAAATTATCATCATACTGATCATATTTAGGCAAATCTTCAGAATAAGGAATGTCATTAATTATAAACATTGGATCAGCATATTTCTCTTCCAACAATTCCAATACATCTTGATTAGATTGGTAGCATTCTATTTGAAAGTCATTGCTTTGTTCAATAGGCGTGATATCAAGCAATGGGCCTTTTTGGGAAGGTAGAATAACATGAGCATCAACTTGTTCTTCTGTCCCTTCATGGATAAAAACCTTTGTACATTCATCAACATTAGAAGAAGTAGAAACAATTTCTTCATTATGTAAATATTTTGAGGATGGTTGCATGTTTAGAAGCAAATTGATTTCTTCTTCGGTGAGGGGGGGTGGGAATCTCTGAATTCTTAGATTGGAATGACATTTGTTTTTTCTCTTATCTAAAAATTGATCATGAGGTTGAATATTTTCTTTAACTCCATTCAAAACATTAAATGAAATATCATTTGTTAATACAAAGGGATTTTGTGGATCTTGATTCATCTCCTGATCTATTTCATCTTTGTTTAACTCCTCTTGATTATTATGACATTTAACTTGAGAATGAAAATTTTGAACTTCTTCTAATAAATCTTCAGGATGCCAATTTTCAAAATCTTCATCAATATTTTTAAGGTAATGTATAAGATCTTCAGCTTGATCACAACAATTTTCAGCTAATGATAAAGATGGAAAATCTTCTTTATAATGCTCATAAAATACCTTATGAAAATCTTTTAGAGAAAACAAACTTGCAGGTTTGAGAGCTTCGTACCATTCCCTTGCTTTTCCTTCTAAGGTTCCCATGAATATCTTCATGAGACAATCCTCATGCCAATCACCCTTCAATCTTGATGAGTGTATATGAAATTTAATGAGATGTAGTAAAGGATCATCAATATTCTCATCTTGAAACATGGGCAGATTTTCACCCCAATTTACCTTCGGTAGTTTGTGTGGAAATCCGGGTATGTGATCTCTGCTCATGGGAGCATATCTTCGTTTTATTCTTGGATCATTTTGAAAATCAGCCATAATGAAAAGCCACTTTATCTGTACAACCAAGTTAGATCCT
The DNA here is from genome assembly GCA_034641835.2 of Pinus albicaulis. Lineage (NCBI taxonomy): Eukaryota > Viridiplantae > Streptophyta > Pinopsida > Pinales > Pinaceae > Pinus > Pinus albicaulis. Next base: position 932,723,940 of record CM076575.1, on the reverse strand, counting down.
TATATAAAATACAATACATATTGAAAAACGTTCTTAACGAGAAAGAACATAATGTCTTGGATTAAGATCCAAGTTGAAAGCCTGATCTTTCCATATTGTTCTTCCAGGTTCATTCCTCCAGTGGAGTCTTGATTATGAAATGGATTTGGAGTCGCCAGGTGGATGATTTTAACCTTTGTGTGTCTGATCCCTGTCCACCATCATAGATCAGATCTAAACCTGTAAAACAATTCTGAAGAAAAAGTTAGTTCTTCAGGAAACCAAATTTTTTGTGAATTTTCAAAACAACTTCTACAAACTCTTCAAGAAATTTAAGATTTTTAATTAAAATTTTCTCAAAGATTTATTAAACTAGAGAGTCTGATTAAACATTTTGAAACTAAGGTTCAGTATATAAGCTAAATCAGAGATAGACTGAAGCAGCTTTTATTTACTTTTGCAATTGCAGAGCAAAAGCAATTTCAAAGGCTACCTGGCTGATCTTCAGACTCTGTCTATAGCTTATAAGTGAACAATATTAACAAATAAAAATGATTCAGTTCCCCAGTATGGTCGCCACTATGTTATCACTCAGGTTTTCCTAGAAGTTGTGTAAGAGGAAAGTATACCCGAGGTAACCACAAACCAATCTTTTAGATGCAGAATCTAGCCAATATGCATCCAGAGAGGGCTCTCTCTTTATGATTTATCTTTGTTTTTAAATGATTTTAGGCTAGTTATAAATGCAAAGTTTGTTTTGGGAAAATGGTGGAATCCACAAACTAAGGGCAAGGTTGAGGGCTTTCAGTCCATTGGGCTATGGAGTCTAAGGATGGCTTTACTGGATTTCTTTTTTGAACACAAGATGGTATTACAGGGCAAGATAGCTAGACAGAGAACAATCCTTAAAATTTAAAGTGGATGGATGGTCTTGAAGGGATGAAAGGCAACTAAGAATCTTTCACCATATTCAAGAGGAAGAAAAGAAATGATTACAAGCAAAGAGCAATGAAGGATTCTTTATTATAGTAATCAACAATGTTTAAATTAGCAAAGCAAGAGCATTTAAGAATTCATGCTTATAGCTAATTTAGAAGAAAACATTAAGAACAATCACATTTGAAAACAGAGTACAATTAAGCAAATTCTGTTTCAATCTTTTATGTAAATTATTCAGAAATGGATATGATGATATTATAAACTAATATAAAACTTCAGAAACAGGGTAGAAAAACTTATTGAACTGTAGTCCAACACATGAATCCTGCAACAAGTCCAGTGCTTTAAATCGTCATCCAGTAAGCCACGAATAAATCTCTCCAAAATGCTTTTATTCCGAAAATCTCAATGTTACAGCAGAGTAATATAATCCACACTCAACACTCTCTTTGAGGGTTTATTTATACAAATTCTAAACTAAAATATCTTGAAACAAATATCAAAATTGGTTCACAAATCTCTCCAACTATTTACATAAATAGAACTAAAGTAAAGGACACTCAAACTATTTGGCACTATTTTTGATGGATAAGTGATGACAAAGAGGATAATTCGAATTTGATCCAAATCTTATTTGATGATGAGGCATCCAAGTCACTAACTGCTTCCTTTCTTTGTGCAATCTGCTCCAACAATTCTGCAAACTTGGGGTCCAATGATATCTTCGTATTTCTCAATCCGTAATAGATATGTAAAAAGTGAAAGAGGTTATTGTGGATAAATATGTTGGTGAGATAAACCTCTTTCACTTTCCTAAAATTCCTCTCCAGCTATGCATAATATTCTCTGTAAAAAATATGTGTAAAACAGAGTTTTACAGAGTCTGAAAAATGGCCTGTAAAGATGCGCATGTATCTCTCATTATAAAACTACTGTGCAAAAACTGAGATAGGTTTTTGTAGATGGGTCTATTAGGAACAAAAACCTCCTTCAGTTTTGTAAAATGTATTTCTAATTGGCCACAATATTCTCTGCAAAATGATGACTTGACTGTAATTTTCTGCAAAAAGTGCTTTCCAACTTTGTTTAATATTTCCAAAACCATAATAACTGTTAGAAAAGTGAGAGAGGTTTTTGTAGATGGTCCTCTTAAGAACATAAACCTCCTTCAGTTTTGTAAAATTCATCTTTTATTGATCACAATAGTTTCTGCAAAACTATGACTGAAATATGCAATTTCTGCAAAAATGTTCCTTCTTGTTGTATTTTTCATCTTTTCACTTTTTTGTTCCTTTGACTGTTTTACTTTCACTTTAGATAAACTTCAATGTTGGTGAAATTATTTTCATCTCTTTTTACCATTTTACTGCCTCTGTAATTACTTTTACTGTTTTACCTTTGACCGCTCTGTAACTTCATTTTTACTTTCACTCTGACTTTTACCTGATACACTTTAACCACTGATACTCTTTAATCCTGATACTCTTTAATCCTGATACTCTTTGATTGTTCTTTACTGTGTTAGACTGAGCAGTAATTGGGAAAAGAACATTCTGGTTAGGGGAAATTACTGCTCTTTGAGTTGGGTCATAGTTAGAATGGCAATAGTGGACAATTTCTGGGAAAATAATGACTGAGGGGATGAGATACCTTGGGAGATTGGATTCCCACAACCCTATAAGATCTTGCCCCTTCGAGTGTTCATCTCTGCAGCGACAGAAACTCAAACGGGGACTTTCATCAAAATGCAGGTCTTTAATTTGGAAATCTTCATCTATTAGAGGTAAATAGTCTAATTCCCGGTGAGGAGCATTCAATGGAGTGATATTTAAAGCTTTCGGGGCCTCCATTTTGGTTCTTGTGGATTCAAAATGGAGGTTTTCGTTTTTCCTTGCAGACCGGGCGGGATATCTGACAAAAGAGGAAATTGGAACAATTCGCAAGTTTGGGAAGCAAATTCACAGGTTTTAAATCTTCAATGAGGACTCAGAGAGGATTTTTAACCACTTTTTCAGAGAAAAAACAAAGGAAACTAAGCTTGACTTGCAGTCGGGGCGCGAAATGATAAATACCTGTTTTTAGATGGAACTGGTTCTTTAACAGGTAATGAACAATGGCGGGGACATTTTTCAACACGGGCGCAGCTGAATTTCGGAGTAAATTGGTGTATTTGCAGTGGAATTTGAAATTGCAGCGGGAGCTCTGTCTCTTTCAGAAACTAAAAATAACTGAAAAAACACGAAAATGGCTTATTTACAAGTCAAAAAGGGTTTTTGTATTTTTCGAGGTGATGACGTCATTGACGTACGGGGTGACGTAGGAAAGTGGGGCCGGCGGTATGCGGTAAGCGGTAAGCGGTGAGCCCGCACCGCTTATGGACGAAGGCGGTAAAAGACGCGGGGGGAGCGATTCCATAGTTTTAACGCCACGTGGAATGCTGACTTTTCAAAAACTGCCCATCCCCCGCTGGTTAACATGCTGGCAAGGGATGGGCAGCGGGATTGATGATCACCGTTGATCAACGAACGGATGATCCAACGGCTGAAAGGGATGGGGACTTGTGCGATTTCAAAGGTGGGCCCGTCAAGGTTTAAAAAGGTTTTAATGTGAAATCTAATCACCCCGGGGACACGTTAGTAGGCGGAAATGGTTGTTAATTAGTCCAAATGATTAATTAACCCCGTGAAATTATGAAATGGATTGCGGCGGAGCTTGGCCAGGTGGAATGCCACGTGGAATGCTGACGGTGGCATAGACTTTCGCAAAGTTTATTGATATGTTTTGGTATTAAACATACTTATCGTATGTCTAAAGCTTTTTTATATATATTTTTATTATATGGTAAATTAATCAATACATAACTAATTCACCATAGGGCGGGGATTAATGGTATAACGATATATTTCACCAAAGGGTTTATAAAGCGGGGTTTTATTTTCAATGTGCGGGAATATATACTTTGGTAAAACATTATAATAAAGGGTTTTGGGGCTATTTATTAGAAAAGGGAGTTATATACTTAGGAAAAGGGATTTCACTAGGGATTTAATATAGTAAAATCAAATGTTAATATGAAAAAGGACAAGGAAAATCAAAACATCTTTGTACATCTAAGAAAGTGATAACTTATGAAGTAAATTGCAACATTTTATCTTCAACACTTAAACTTAGAATAACAAGTTGTTTTGAGGACTTTTATGGAATGTCGCATCAGTTTCCTAAGTAAAATAGGATTTTACTTTGGAAAAAGTTAAAGATGGAAGATAACAATGATGGATTATTTCAAGTGCTTAGGTCTTTTTTGATCATTAGGCCGAGGGTCCGGTCCCTCCAGAAGTCAAGGAAATGCCTTGAGCCCCTTTGATCTCCAATTACCTTAGTACTTTTGGGGAAAATTAGTAAAACTTTTGAGGGGAAAATGATAAGGGAAGTTAATGAATTTGACTTTTGCTTGCTGTGATTTTCCAGTGTATTTCTTGCTTCAGTACTTATGATGAAAGTAAAGGATCAAAAACATGTAGCAGCATCATTCATCAGATAACACTTTGCAGCACCATCTACCTACCCTATCTACTTAACACTACCATTTTCTCTTCTTTATTAGGGTGCATTTAGACTTGCAAACCCTGATCAATCTTTTCTTTTTACATGATGAATCTATCTATTTCTACCCTTATTGCATCCAAGGGCTCAGATTAAACTGTTGAGCACCTTTTATTCACTCTACCTAGCTACTTATCTGCCAAGATTAAACTGTTTGGCTAGATATTTATTCTCTCATCTATAACATGAAATTGAAATATGACTAAGCCAAGTTTAAACAGTTTGACTTATTCATGAATTGTGGCAAAAGTTTCACAAGCTGCACACAATTGATTTATTACAACAGAGTAAAAAGTAGTGGCATTTGGATTTGCACACTTTCCTTGGTCTATTTTTGCTTGGGGTTCATTTCTTTCTCTTTTTTGACCATTTTTATTCTTTTTACCCTTTGATTTTTCTTTTAGGGTATACCCTCTTTACATTTTTTAAATTTTTTGATTTTTTGGTTTTTTAAGAATATGGAACACCTTTGCTCAAGTAAGAAGGTTTGAACATATTCCACACTTCCATCAAGACAATCATGAAAGATGAAACCTATTGATATAGGAGGCTAACAACAGCAACCATGACCCTTGAAAAGATAGCAGGTGCATTCTTGAGACCAAAGGGTATGACCGTATACTAGAAGGACCCCCATTCGGACGCAAAGGTAGTATTACTACGATCTTCAGGTGCAATTCTAATATGGTGGTATCTTAAGAACCCATCGGTGAAGGAATAGGCCTCCTGGCCGCCCACGGTATTAAGGATTTCATTGGAGAGGGCCGTAGGGAAGGGGTCATGGACGCAAGCATCATTTAACTTTCGTAGATCCATGCAGATGTGTATTTCCCCCTTTGTATTTTTCTCCTGGATGACCATTGGACTTACCCAATCTAATTGTTCAACCGGTTCAATGATACCTACGGTAATCATTTTTTCCAGTTCTTCTTTGACCTTTTTCTTATAGTTAGGATTCAATCAGTAAGGTCGCTACTTGACGGGATGCGCCTTGGGTTTTAGAGTGATGTGCATAATGCCTAGGTCCCCAGTGATTCCTTTGAGCTCCGAAAACTTTGTCAGAAATAAGTCCTGATACTCCGTAAGTAACTCCGAAATTTTTCCTACATTTCCTTCATCCCAATAGTCCCCAATTTTAGCCAGCTTAGGGTGTTCTTCTGTCCCAACATTAACCTCGCGTAGCTTGAGAGGTTGTGTTATGTCAATATTATGTAGCGTGTGTCCGATAACGGTGCGTTCCCCTTCAAATTCCGGAATCGAGATATTTTGTGGATTATCTTCTTCTTTGTCAATCGCCAAGCTTCGGAAATTGACTATGTCTTGCATCTATGCTTCCCATGCGGGACTGTTGGTGCAGCATGGTGGTGAGACTTCTTAAATATAAATGCATAGATGTCCTGCAGAGCTTCGTCGAGCATCTTCGTCCCCCAAATGAGTCTGAACATTCCTATAAAGTCCTCTTTTAATATTTCCCACTGGCGGGTACGCTGGTGTAACTCCGCATATAAGTACCAAGCGGCAGGGATAGGGCCCAAGGCATGCAAAATAGATGGACCCACTCTTCTATAGTTTTTTCAGACCATTTGGTCATCTAGGCACGCAGATTTGCATGAGGATCCTTGGGTTCGAGGAATATCTTGGTGCGTACGTCAGCTGGAGGTGCGAACCGTAGAATCATCCTATCCTGACACATTTCCCAGTTTGGAAATTCTTTCTTGTGGGTATCCCACCATCGTGCAGGTGTCCCACACAAAGCCAGATTAAGGGCCCAAAGCCATCATTCCCTTGGCACCCTAGCTTCCAATGTTCTTAGGAATTCCTGGACATTACCAAACCCATCAAAGTGGGGAAGGTCTCTTACCTCTAAAGTAGAGAGTCCTCACGGCCCGAGGGCATCACAGTGTAGAGACATCATGTAACCAGTTTTTCCAACTCTCTAGTTATTCCTCAAGGTCAGAAAAGTATTTACCATCCTTCTCCCAACATAGTACTCTAGCTGTTGTAGGGTTACCCCAGTCTATATCCTGCGCCGTCAATTTGTAAATGTGATCTAGTTCCTCTTCTTCATATATTGGTTCTGTATACCGCACACCCTCGGTGGGATCTAGTGGCACTATTACGCTCGTACTATTATTCTCAAACACCATGCTGCATTTTTTCAGATTGATGACACCCCCCACGTCTATAGCCCAGTCTAGTCCCAGGAGTGCAAGATAGGGATCCGCATCTTCCACAATTTCTATTACTTGAAAGTCAACTAGGACCTTTACTCCTGCGATATCTACCATGACTTTTGGCAACCTTCCCAGAGGGATGATATTCTGTTGATTCACCATGCACAGCTGGATGGTGGACCATTCTAACTTAGGCTCTTCCATTCGTTGCCATGTCTTCTTTGGTAAGATGTTCACATCTAATCCAAGGTCAAGAATAACTTGATCTATCTCATAGTCGCCAATCTACGCAGTCAACCACATTTCCCTTCCGGTGCGTTTCTTATAGCCGTGCAACTTATGTACATCCTTAGCCTTAGGAATTATGTTGGGCCGGGTTTCTCAGTCATGCAGTAACACTTGAATATTTTCTACAACCTGTGGGTTACGCAGCAGTTTCAGACATGCCTTCAGAAAGGGCTTAACCCCTTCCTCTATCTTGAGGTGCGTCGGCAGCTGCGTGGGGGCTGCCAGTGGCTCTTGTTCTTTTGAATTCATTCCTTCTCGAATGACAAGCTCCTCATTTGTCCCCTGGGTGACCATCCTGCTACGTGTTATGACGTTTACACTCGGATATGAATTCCTTAGCTTGGTTTTAACTCTTTGCAAATTTTGCGTAGGGGTGGGCTATTTTTCCTGTAATTTTGCTATTAGGATCAGGCAGTCTTCGATCTCATGGTCCAACTGTCGGCAATATTTGTAGGATTTCCTGGTGGGATTCAAGCAGTCCCTGGCGAAGTGCCATACCTCCCTACAGTTATATCAGATTAGCTAGCCCCATCCTCGTCCTGCACTTCCTCCCCGACCCCCCTGCCCCTTGCAGGGGAGCCTCCAAAGGTTGCGGGAGATCATGGCGACGCCGAATCTAATTTTACCCTCTAGAGGTTTCCTCGATCTACCAGCAAGTCATATGTGTGACAATTCTACTCATCGTGCCCTACCGATCGGTAGAACCTGCACCATTGTTGATTTTGTTTGCCCATACTTAGCTGAGGGCACTAAGCTGTATCATGTAGTCTCGCTATCCAGCAGTCATCGCACCATAGTGCCAATCCGTTGGAGCCAGGGCGTAGCGAACTAGGTCCTCTTGCCTATAAGTAATCTATCAATAGAGGACATTGGTCCTTCGTATGGGCAGACACACGACATCGTATGCACTAGAGGTCTGTGCTAACTCCTTTTCCTCGTTCCGTCAGTAAGCTCTGTATTTCCATGTGCATGGCTCTGAGCTTCTCTTGAATTTGCTATACTCCCACCAACATTTCGTCCTTAGGCGTGGCCTCGAGTTTCATGGTAGCTTCCAAGGATTTTTCCTGCAATTCTAAGGTCTGGTGGCTCATTGGTATACGTATGTGAGATAGCAACATAGCGATAAACTATTCTGTGTGTTGTCTGTCATCATACTTGAATCCTCCCTCCCTGATTTCTTTCTCTAATCATTGATCGGCCTCCCACACCGACTCAGACACACCTTTCTTGAAGTCTTTTACTTCTACTACCAGCTGAGAGTGAGATTTTGGCTTTCGGAATTGTTGTCTTAGGGCGTCCTTAACATCTTGAAGAGATGCACTCCTATTTTGAGATATGTACCACATATACCAGTCCAAAGCCCTTTCTTCGAAGGCTAGGGACAACTGCGCTCTTTTCATAGTATCGCTTACCATCCCCTGCGTCGTCCACACTGAGTCGGCCACAAACCAAAACCGCTCCATGTCCTCATCGGCCACACCCTTAAAGGTAGGTAACTTCAAGTGTACTGCCATGTTTTCCTCTAGTTTTTTTTCCCGAGGCCCCGAAGTCGGGGTAAATGGTGGACCTTGCGTAGGCACTCTTCTCAGCGGGCTACAGGCAGAGTGATCCTCTTCTTGACCGGTTCGATAGTACTTACCGCTCCATTTTGTACTTTCACCCAGAGTAGCGCTCATTCACCTCCACATTAGATCTCCAGTATTCATTTTTCATTACCTGATCCCTTTCTCAGACTTCCTCTGGTCCTGGCAACGGAACCATTTGTTGGCTTGAGGGGTCCTGACCCAGGTTCGGTGTGCAAGGTTTTCCAACAAACCCCTATAATACTGGCCCTTTCGACTATGACCTGCTTGCGCAGGTCAAAGTCTCACCCGAAGTAGTATGGGTGGGTGCTGGAACCAGGTTTCCACACCCTGAGAAATGATAGGTAAGGAAATCAAAGCTGCGCTAAGCCCTGTAATTCCCAGATTACTTTGCTCTGCGCAGGGTTAATTAGGTCTCTATTCGCATCCACGTGCGCTAGATCTATAATTATATGTCTTTATGATAGTAACACATCATTACATAAACAGACCAGAATAGATCCAGATCCAGAAACACATTTACATAGATCTTCACAGCTCAAAGACAGAAAATGTACAATGCAACAATTACCAACAATTCGCACAAGAGTACTCATAGATTCAGTTCTTTATCAATCTTTGTTATTCATTCATTCACCCATTCTTCCTTACAATTCCCTTCCCAACCTGCGCACACAGCAGCAGGGTCCGCACACAACTGAACTTGGATCTCTATGCACACAGCCAGCAGGAGTCCTTTCCCCAAAACCCAAACAGATAACTTAACCCACAATTTGCATCAATAGCTCATCATTCTTGTCCTTTACAATACAAAATTCTCCTTTATTTATAATAACCTAGCCTAGACTTTCCTATGGTCCGCAAACCGTGGTTTTCAGACCCCTGGTTTACCCTTTTACCCATTAAAATGCTTTCGGGGCTTTGACCCACCCCAAAACCCCTACACTAGACTAAATCTAATAAAAATTATTAAAAATGGACTAGTTTCCCAGCTTGTAGGAGACCCTATTCCAACACATTCCAAACTTAGACACCCATCCATCCATATAATTTTCTCAACCATCTATAAATATATTACTGCTAAAGATAGACTTCGATCCAAATTCTAAAACTAGCCTGCGGGCCCCACCTAGGGTAGGTGCTTAATTTTCACTAGGATCATCATCTTGTTGAATCTCAACATTCTCCATGATTGGTCCCCAACTATCTATGCTTCTATAAATATGAAAGACTTTGAAAAATAATTGCATTGATCTTAGCTTTCTTTTCTTGATATTTCACAATACTTTCCTATGCTTCAAACAACCTCTCATTATCTTTTTTACAACTTATGATCTATGCCCTCAGACTTCTTAATGTATCTCCTAGATTAGGAGAGTCTCCATCTCCTTGTTGCCTAACTGATTTCCCCCATCCCATTGATTTCCCTTCTGGACTATATGGGGAGTCATATGAACTGTACTCAACCATTCTACTCTTCATCTCTTGGCCTTCTATTTTCCTACAACATACTAATATTAAATAAAATAAAAGGCATAATCAAAAGTATTACCTTAATTTAATTATGGTGAGGCTATTACATCTAAAAAGGTCAATCTAGATTAGCATGATACGTAAATAATATCAATAAAATTGTAACAACATCATGTACATAGAAATAAAAATATAATAACTGACATGCATGCATAACCATCCGCATTTACCCTGAGGTCTAATGCTATGAACTTACTATGATACCACTCTATAACACCCAACCCCACATTTACCCACTTTTACAACTTACCATAGTATGCATATGCTGAGAATTACTATGCATGACCCAAAAACCAAGATCCAGTTACAGAAGTGGGGTCCACTTGTAAACCTTATTAAAACAATCATAGGCACTTGATCACACAGGTATCAGAAAATTTCCAGAGGTATCCTTTTCCATGAACTGGAACCACATTCTGACCTAGATTATAGCCCATCCGCACACATGAATACACATCAATGTAGCCAGAGGGCTCCAACCACACCCATGACCCATCCTCCATGTTCTTGTGGCCAAGATTTCATCTTTTTATGCTTTGGGAATGAACTTGATTCCATAATTTAGGGCTAGCCTATAGGCCAACTGCCCAGCTCTGTGTAGAAATTTATCAACAAGGTTCCCTAGTCTTCTCATCCCGTTTCTAAGTTTTTTTCTTATTAAATATTTTCAAATACATGTTAATCATTTAGAAAAACACTTTGTAAACATAGTATCTATAATCATGAATGCATATATGTTCATTGTTTCATTAGTTTCATTAGAATTTCATCCATAAGGCTTACTGCCCTCTCATACTAGTAGTAACAAACATATATTAGCTTATGCATTCATAAAATCTATTCAATAATTTGTCAGATCATGAGAAAAATCAATAATAAGAGCACATTATATCATAAGAGATATATGATGCATGTAACCATCATTTAACCAAAATGAAGACATGAAAAAATAGTCATATAATCACACAATAAACAAAAAATTGTGCTCATTGATCTCATTAAATAATAACAAATAATAAGACATTCATAGTGCCAACCAAGTCAGGGACTTCCACGTACCACCCCATCAAAGATTGGGATGAACCGAATATTTCTTCCAGCCAATCACCTTGATACCATATTCCAAGTATGAATGTGGGAACATGGGATACAACAAAACATAACCATATAGGGAATCCAGAGGAACCCACCTCAACCCTCATACCACATTTATTTCACCCAATACTAGGTCCAAAAGTCGCTAAAGACAGTGCAAGCTTGGATAATTTAGAACGTATTCACCATACCCAAAGGAATTTTTCTATCTCCACCCACCTATCAAGAGCTTCCCAGAGAAAACCATATCCACACTAATCCCTTGGTATTTTCATGAGACTGCTCAACCAGGATCCAAAATCTACTGGTAATCCAAAGCTCAACCAAACAGGGAACCCACTACATAATGACTATCCAAGAAATGACATAAGGAAAGGTTTTACATGACTATCAATCTATGAAAATCCCATGCAAACGAAAACAAAAATGACCAATAAACCAATGCATGAACCATGCATTCACATTCCAGCAAGATAACCAAACATGCACATGGTTACCTGCAAATCCACAGTTATTTTCTTCCCTTGCTTGTTTTTATCGAAACCTTCCTCTGGGATGCCACACAAACTCCTCTTCTTCTCTTTGTTTTCCTTGTTTGTCTCTTACTTTTGTCCTTGATTTTTTCCAAGTGCTCCTCTCTTATCCCTTGCTGTAGAGTTCTCTCTCTCTTTTTCCTCTATTCCCCCCAAATAGAATTCTAGAATGTTGTCTTTCCAATTTATTTTCCTTCATTTCCCTTGCATGCATATTTTTCATTTTCCCTTGCATGGAATTTTTTTCACTTTCCTTTATTTCTTTTTCATCCTTGCCACATGTTTTTTACTAGCCTACAATAAATAACTTTCCATTTATTACCTTTTTCCTCTTGGCAATGCCAATGCCAATTTCCATATCCAATAATAAATAATTAACCACAAGTGGATCCCATTGTAATATTTTCCCCCTAATTCAAATTGGAATACATGTCCCATGACCTTGGTTTTATTTTTTCTTTTATAATGTCCATTTATTTACATGGAAATTTAACTTGGGCCTATTATAGTGCCCCACAATGGCCACTAGTTATGTTTCTCAGTTAATTCACTATGATCCATTATGGTCTATGTCCATGCATTATTCTTAGTTTTCATCAAAACATTGACATGGCAAGTCATATTTTCAGTTTTCACCCTCAATTCAAATTACTATCTATCCCATTATGTTTTTTTTATCACCCTCGCCTCATCGGTCAGTTATGCTCTTCCCAAAGAAAGTCCATAGCCTCCACTTCATCTCTTTCAGCCTCATCCATCATAACCAAAGTTCACTTCATTACAATTTAGTATTTGGACCATTCACAATTTGATTTATAAGGGTCCTCTTCCCTAGTTCATCATTCCCCCTTTCCCACCAACTTCATCTCACACATTCCAAAAATGAAGCAATATTTAAATTCTCATTATCCTTTAGAATGAGGAACCTCAATTGGAATAAGGAGACCCATCATTGATCTTTTCTTCCACTACCCCACCTGTTGTTCAACTTTGAGCACATTTTTGCATCAATGTGGTTCTTACCTTATGAAAGTTGTAGTTTCTAGTTTTAATTGAAGACCACTAGATTTGATTAAACATTTTCAACATTCACTTTAAATATTCTAGGTCATCTCAAATTCTCAAGGATGTTCTCCTCAAAAGCATATTTTAATCTTATCAATGCCCTAGAGAGAAATGCAAGTTTTTACTTCATAATAATGCTAGTTATAGTGATTCTTTGCATCTAAAACAAGAAATTTCAAATTATTGTCCCATATTTCAATTCACTTTAGGTTCTTTCATGAGCACAAGAAATTCATTCCTTTTTGCATTAAAAAAAATGTCTCCAATAATGTATTTTGATATGTGAATTCCTCCACTTCCTTCCATTGCATGTCCTCAAAGTTTTAGTCTCTCTCCTTCTCTCTCTATTTTTTGGTTAGTACAATCAAGAAAATGATGATATATTTAAATTATACATTTTCTCCTAGCCTCACACATCAAGGGGGGAATTTTTGTCACCAAAAATCACATATATATTTACAAGTGATTATTGGAAAATGTCATCAATACACCAAAACAAATGTTATTTGTGACAATTAATAAACATCATAGAAGAGATTGAGAAAAAATTATAAAATGGGGTTTTATTGATTTATGAAAATTCATAAAATAGATTTTATGCAATCTGCAGAATTTTCCCTTCAACGGTCATATAGATCTATATAAATCAATAATTCATTGACAAATGGCATGAGAAATAATGATCCCATCAGAAGGAAAGTAACATGTGGGAGACTGGTTTGGTGCTCTAGGACATTTAATGATAAGTACCTTGGAAACTTAAATATTATACCATGCCCATTTCATGCATGGGAAATCACAATGGAGCTTAGCACCATTTAAATTATGAACAAGTTTTAATGAAGCTTGTTGAAAAATGCAGCAATAAATTTTTAGTTTTATTTTTCCTTGATTAAATTGAGAAAATTCGAATTTCCACATCAGCAGACAACTTGAACAATGTTAAATTGTGTCACATGGATTGCGTCACCTAATTTACACAGTAAATTCGAGTTGGAGGAGTCAGAGTTCAGTTAAGCATGTGTGATTGCTAATTTATAGTAATCAAGGTCATTGATCTAAGGTTGTTTCCATCTAAATGAGTTCCAAATGCAGGATGAATTATTGGGGGGTCAATTTGCACAATGGGACTTTAGTCAAAATCAAAAATCATATAGTTAATCAATTAACCAAAAATAGCTAGTGAATGCAAATATTTGAGTTTGATCCAATTTTAGAATTATTAAAATTGTATCGAAATTACCCAAATGACCAAGATGGTTATTTGGAATTTGGTAATTATCGATTATGTAATAATTCAGGTATTGATCAAGATGGTCATCAAATTTGTGAGTTCAAATGTGCGACATCGATCGACATCAACTTCAGTTTCGACACCAGCAAATATGTTTCAAAAGCGCCAATCAAGACATCTTCAAGTTGACCTGTGACAAAAACAACAAAGTTTGTTAAAGACTTATGTAATAAAATTTGTCCTAAGTCTTAATTGTAAAGGTCAAAATGTTTATAGTCTGCTTTTGTACTAAAGGCTAGCGCTAAGTGTCAAATGAAAACACACTTAACATGTTGTAATGGCCTAAGACATGTTCTAAGTCTTAAATCCTAATAAAAAACCTTAGCGCAAAGTCTATGGTGTAAAACCTTTATTAAAAGATTCAAGTCCTAGTGCAAATGGTTATTATAAGGTTTAGATATTAAACATACCATAAACCTTTTTATAAGGTCCGGATGTCAAAACCCATGGTTAAAAGGTTCGATGTAAAACCTTTAGGTGAAAAGGGTTTTATATTAAAGTTCGAAACATATGCCAAAAACCTTTATTAAAGGTTCGGAAGTCAGGTTATAAACCATAGTGCAAAGGTTTGAATGTTGGGTTTTATAAAACCTATGATATAGCGGAAAGGTTGAAGACTTAGCACATATATATAAAGCTATGGATTGGTTTATGTTTTATATACAAACATTTGTAATTAAAACACCACAGTGTTAACTCTAAACCGCGTCGAAAATGTTACAACATGTGACCAGAGTTGTAAGGACCGCAACCGCTTGGGTTATGAAACATGCTGGAGTTTCTAACTATAACTACAACATTCACCGCGTGAGGAAAATACATGTGAACCAATCCAACTGCAGTTTAAATGTTATAATGTGAACAATGTTGAATACCGCGGAGGGGATGTTGTGTGGACAACTATTACAACACAGAACCGTCGGGCAGATAAACCAAGGTGGCCAGTTCACATGCACAGTCAAATTTTCTCCACACTATCAGCTTGACCACCAGTAATCAGAGTATATCCAAAGTTTATTTGTGGGTATTTTGATTTAATGTCAACACTAAAGATTGCTAAATAATCCCTAGGAATGTGATGATAGGGATTCGATCCTTTTCATAGATGATTGCTCAACTTATTTCAGATGTGGCTTCGAAGCATTCGAGATCCAGCCATCAAATCATGAAAAATTTTATCATGAAGCCTAAATTGGTATGCAAATGGATATGCACATTATCCAGTAATTAAAACAAATCCCTTATAATCTAAGTGACACTAAGGAAGGCATGAACCTTTGGGATTCAGATGAATCAAAGGAGGAAGCCTAATTTGTCTTTGTTATAAAAAGACTTGAAAATTTCATTTTAGGGAGATCTCGAGAAGGTCACCTTGAGAGGAGAGACCTCAAGAGAATGGCGAGAGGAAAAGGAAGAAAGAGTTTATTCAACTTCAAGATGAATAAAACTCTTCTACATTGTATTTCATATAAATTTGGTAGTGAGTTTTGGTTTGTTGCAGGTTTATATGAAGGAGGAAAATCTCATCATACTTGCATAATTTTCAGCATCAAAGTACGTTGATGGTCGATGAGATCTACTTTGATTGTGCCAAACTCAATTCAGCTACCTTGAAGTCAAAAGAGGAGAGACCTCATGAGAGGAGGTTGAGGAGAGTTTTCCCTACTTCAAGAAGAAGTAGGCACTCTTAAGAAGGCAGAAAGATATAATTGGTGGAGAGTTTCTCATTGCAATTTTATTGAAGGAGCAAAGGCCATCCTACTTGCATAAAGATAGTATTTAAGTACGTTGATGATTGACGAGATCAACTTCGATTTTATAAAACTCTTTCAACCACCATCCAGTCAAAGGTCCATAAAGCTTCAGTTCCTCAGTTTTGTTTATGTGAAAATCATCCATGTCTTTTCTTAATTGTTGAACGAAAAGAGTTTGTATCAGTTAGCCTATTCAAGGGATGGTATATATCTGCAACATCAATAGTGCAACTGATGATTCATTGTAGCATATTTCTCTTGGCTTGAAGAATACAACAGATGCACAATTCTGAGGCGGACCCAGAGACGTAGTCCAGGAGGGACAAACTCCGTCACAAACTTCTTTGTCTTATGGTATTTCTTATGTGATTGATGTGAGATTGTTCAATATAAACATACATAGATTATTTCATGTCTAAATAGTTAATGTACATAGCAACTGTTCAATAATACTTCCATTCACATTTTGTACAAGGACTAGGAAAGATCTTGGTAAATTCTGCATTTTAAGAACCTGAATGTTAATCTATATAAAGTTCTATAGACAAAGTATGTAGAGGGCTAGGTAACTGTTGGATCTCAACCTTTCTTTAAGGGTGACATATCCAGTAAATGCCCCTACAGTCAATCTCTGAAATTGAACTAAGTAACTCAAGTCATTTTCATATCAGAGTTCCCCAGGATTGGTGGAGATCCGAAGGCAGTGTAACATCAGTTGTAGACAAGTCTTGAGTGTACAGGTGTTGCATGAAGTCAGATGATCAGCCTAAGGAGTTGCGCAATTCCTTTTGGAGAAATCCCAAAATAATAGGGGCATACTTTATCAAGGAACAACACAAGTAAATGGGAGCTCAATTAGAGGTAGAAATTGACTAAGTTTGGGTCATATATTCTCAGTGAGTAGAAGGATAGGTTATGCACTTGTAGGTTGTGCTCAATTGAGCAAAGAAATTTTAATACATCTCTATTATTCTGATTTAATGTAAGAAGTCATTGGGGTTTTTAGCAGATTTCTTTCCCTAGGGAAAATACTATTTTCATGTGTGTAATTTCTTATTGCATGTCTGAGATATTTTTTCTAAATTGTGAATTAATGTCCACGGAACAATAGAGTAAGTTTTTTTCTTGTTATTTTGATTAAAACTTCATGAGGAGTTGCAAATATACATCATAATTTCTACAAAGTTTGAGAAAAAACTATAAATAATATCCATGAGAAACCTTTTGAGAAAAAAAAATTTATTCAAAGTTATGATACCCAATTTTTAGGATAATTCCGAAGTTTTTTGAAGCTCCATTGTGGTAGCAATATTATCCTTCAAGAATTTCTTCACCATTATGAAAGCTTGAAACCTTCTTGTAGTGAGAGAGAATAGTCCAAACTTCACTTGGAGAGAACTCATGAGTGCCATCCAAACATTCCTTTATGTCTCATTCAAGGTGTTTTGGCCCTTATCCATTAGAAATAAAGGATTTTTCTTCCATATTATTCTTGTGCATTGCTTGTCTGTATTTATTTATTTCTTTGAATATCATGCATGTTTATTTCTCATTATTTGTGTATGCAATTTTTTTTATTATTAAAATCTCTATTAATAATCTTATATTTTTTTTGTAGATTAGAAACCACCTTGTACAACAAAGTGCTTTTAGTTCTCCCTCTTGATAACAAACACACTAGAATGGGAGGAGTATCTTAGCATTCAAAAATAGAAGTAGCAGGGTTCATGCATTCTTAGGGAGGTTTATTTCTAATTACAACTAAATATTGGAGTGTTTCAAGCAAAAATTGAATTCTACCTCCTAAAAAAATTTCTGTACAATATTAAAAATTAACAATTTTCTTATCGAAACTCAAATTCACTTAGGCATCAACACTCTATTTACACAATAAAAATTGGACTGATAAATTAGTTGTGAAATGTTACGCTAAGACGAATTAATTAAGCCTTCTAAACAATAATAGACATGAACAATACTATAGTATAAAATTCAATACTATAGTTTATTAAAATAAATCCAATGAAAAAAATTATGTTTGGGTCACAAATGCATAAGGATATGGAACAAAAGGTTATTAAGTTTAAATAAAATATAAAAATAATGCAAGACAAAAAGAACTATGAAAAGTTGTGTGGACTAAAATATAGTGAAAAACAAATTTAAAACTAGGAAATATGTTTACAATAAAGTCAAACTGGGAACAAATTCCTTGAAACTTAGAAAATATGCCAAGTTTTCACCTAAATACTATGGGCCATTTAAGATCGTAGATAGAATAGGAACAATAAAACATCTACTTGCACTCCCTACTGAAATTTAAGCACATTTAATGTTTTCCATATCTCATAACTTAAGAATCATGTATATAATGTTATGTAACTAACTAGATTGTGATGCAAGTGGAACCAAAAGGAGAGTTCCAACTAGAACTCCTTTGCATCCTTGACAAGAAAGTAACATTGCTTTAGAACTGAGCCCCCAACCACATAAAGGTATAGTGAAAGAATTTTGATCTAGATGATAATACACATGAGCTAGAGGATTGCATGATAAATCCATATCCATTCTTATTCTAGTATTAAGTATTCTTAAAAGAAAAATAATGCATTAACTTGGTTTTGACCCTTCATAAGTTTTAAACATGATTATTTATATTTCGTAAATTATTTTCATGTAACCTTTTATTAATATGGTTTCTACACACAATGAAATAGACTTGATATGATATTCTTCAAGGCTTGTAATTATTACTCTAAATATTAATAAAAGACATGACATTGACTAAAAAAACACCTAAGGGGTTGTGAGTCGAATAGAGAGGAAGAGTTGGAGGGGCCTAAGGGGTTGATTATAAATCTACCTACCTATATTTTATTCCATGTCTTATTGTGATTTCCATGTACTTATCCTATCCCCTTAGTTTCTTAATATTAATGATGATCAGTGGCTTAGTTTCATTTTAATGAAAATGTTAAAGTGACAGAGGTAAGGAGTGTAAAGACTCCATCTATTATATTGAACTTGACTCAATGAAAGATTCAAATTTATTTTAGGTAAATAAGAGGGTCTTGGACTCATGGTATTGGTAACCCATGGTAGTGGTATCCCATGGTACTTTTCCCATGGATAGCATGTAATGAAGCCTTTAAAATGCTTAGGATAATTCATTGTGTTATGGTTGTGTATTTTGAGAGAGGACAATAAAAATTAGAGGAGATTGTAAGGGAGTGAAGAAGTGATTGCCATTGATTTATTGTAGGTTGTATATGTTCATTTAGCTAGACATGATAAAGGAAGGACTGGTTATTTCTCTATGGATTTATCCCATATTGGATGAACCATGTATATTGTGTCTCTTGTGTATTTCATTCTCTTGTGTTTAATTAAAAAAAAAAAAAAATTTCTCCTCCTTATATTCCTAACAACTAGTATTAAATCCAAAGGTTTATTTCACTAATAAACTCAGTGGAAAGAAGACTTTCAAGATTGAGTGGAAGCAATGGTGAAAAATGAAATTTTAGGATCAAGAAGTTTCATATAAAAAACTAACAAATATGGAAGATACAAATGGAGGACTATCTCTATCAAAAGCATATTTCCTTACCATTGGGAAAGAATGAAAATAAGTCGGTAACTGTGAAATATGAATAATGAGAGGTTCTTGACATAAATGCGCTAGGGAAAATATAACAGTGCCTAGCTGTTTTGGTTGCTTTAAACATTTTAAAATAAAATACAAGAAAGTATCCAACAAATATATCACCTAAAATATATGAAAATACTTCAACTTCCAACAAGATATTTCCTATGAAGATATCAGAAGGTGGCTTTGTTGTTGATCATTTAAATGAATTTAACATGGTTAAAAGTCAATTTGTTTAGTTGGAGTACACTTCGATGATGAGGTTAGGGCTCTTTTGATTTTGTGTTGATTTCAAAGAATATGGAATGGATTGGTCATGGTTGTGAGAAATTGTATCTTGAGTTCAGGAACTTTAAAGGATGATGATATTGTTGGTAACATCCTCACTAAGGAAATGTGGAAAAAAGAACAGGTGAGACATCAAGTAATGCTTTTACTTTTAAGAACAAGGGAAAAAAATGGAGAGAGGAAATAAAATATGGGAATTTTGGAAGGCATAATAAGGATAGATCCAAATCCAGAGGGAGGATGGAACACTGGCATTGCAAGAAGATAGGAAACAAGATGAAAAATTGTTGGTCTCTAAAGGGAAAACAAGGAGATGAACAACAAGAAAATACAAAGGAATAAAATGTAGCAAGTGAGGTGTTACAATATGTTTTAATCATTTCAATACATAGTATTTTTTATTCTTGGCTGATAGACTAAAGGGATTCATATTATACCACACCTCATAGAAAAAAATTTCAAGATTATGTTCAAGCTGATTTTGGACAAGTTTATTTGGGTGATAATGAATCGTGTAAAATTGTTGGAAAGAGTAAGGCGTGGATAAAATTTCATGATGGAAATCAATGGTTGTTGAAAGAGGTAAGGCATGTTCCTTATTTAAGCATCACTCGTATTCAATGGGGAACTTGGTAAGTGAATGTTATATAAATACATTTGTAGGAAATTAGTGGAAGGTCACTAAAGGATCATTGATAATAGAAAAGGGAGAAAAGGTAGGTATACCATATTTATGTACTAGTATTTACCTTTATATTGCTTTAGCTTATAGAGTAGATACAATATTGTGGAATAATAATATTGGGCACATGAGTGAGAACGAGATGCATATTTTACACTCAAGGAAATTATTGTCAGATTTCAAGTCGGTTTATTTGGATTTTTGTGAGAACTATGATTATGGAAAATATAAGAGAGTTAGATTTATTAGATTTGGGAAGGAAAAGAAGAGTGAAAATTTAGAGCTTGTGCATATATATGAATGGGTTATCTTTTGGTGGAACTTATTATTATGTTACTTTAATTGTTGATGCAACTAGCAAAACTTGGGTTTATTGGATTCAAAAAAATATGATGTTTTTGGTACTCTTAAGAAATGAAATATTTGGTTGAAAGTGAGATAGGGAATAAGTTGAAGTGTCTCAAATCATATAGTGGAGTCAAATATTATAGCAAGGAGTTTAATATTTATTTCTCATACCATGTGATTTGTAGATATAATATGGTTCCAAGAACACCACAAGAAAATGGTGTGTTAGAAAAGATGAACACGAAAATGATTGTGTACGAAATAAGAGATTGCATGCAAGAGTGTCCACACAATTTTGGACAAATATTGTGAATACTATTATTTACTTAATAACTAAATGGCCTTCAAGTCCCTTAGATGGTGACATTCTAGAGAAACAATGAATAGGTAAAAATGTAAAATACTCATTAATAAACACTTCCAATTGTGAATAATTTATCCATATTGATAGAAAAAATATAACAAAGCTTGAGGCAAAATCCAATAAGTGTAATTTTATTAGGTATGGAGTTAATGATTTTGGTTATGGCTTATAGTATTATGAAAAAAAATAGGAGAAGATATTTAATATCCAACGAAAAGGTCACGTACATAGCCTTTATTTGCAAGGAAAGAAGCATGAGGAAAGCAAACACAAAATGTATAGAGCTTGATGAAATTATAGAAAATAAAATTCCAAATGTGCCATAAATTCAAAAATTTTAACAAAAAAAATATAAAATACCTCAAACTCCTGTAAGTGTTGTAAGAAGATCTATCAAGATAAGTACACTCACTTAATGGTACTCTCCTTCATTATATTATGTATTGTTGACTTATTCTAGTGAACTAGAAAGATATGAAAAAACAATGTAGGTAGAAGCCAAAAAGAAGTGGAACCAAGGAATAAAAGATGAGATGGGAACTTTGGTACATAACCTAACTTTGGACTTGGTTTCATTTCCTACACGTAAAATATCATTGCAAAATAAATGGGTTTACATGTTGAAGGAAGAAAATGGAGGACAAAGAGATGCATGGAAAATTTTGTTGTAAAGGGGTTTGTACAAAAGAAGAGTATTGATTTTGATGAAATATTTTCTCCTATTGGTAAAATGACTTCAATCACAAATATTTTAGGTTAGATGGAAATATAATACTTTCATCTTCAATATTTAGATGTAAGGACAATTTTCTCCATGGAGATTTGGAGGAAAATATTTATATGCAACAACCACATGGGTGTGAGGTCAAAGCGAAGGAGAAATTAGAATGTATATTAAAGAATAAATTTTATGGCCTAAGGAAATCTCCAAGGTAGTGGTATTTGAAATTTAATAAGATTATGAAAGAATACGTTTATGTTGTCATTGTTGGCTTGAGGGGTCTTGACCCAGGTTTGGTTTTAAGGTTTGCCAACAAACCTCTGTACTACTGGCCCTTTCGGTAATGGCCTGCTTGTGCAGGTCAAGGTCTCACCCGAAGTAGTATGGGAGGGTGCTGGAACCATGTTTCCACACCTTGAGAGAGATAAAGTTAATTGTTTCCGAAGAACAATGGACTTCCCTTGAATCCAGAGTGTGCCATCATGGACCAAGGTCATCAATTGGTGAGCGCAGAGGCCGATAATTCTGTATCGCCCAAAATAGGGGATCCTAAGCATATTGAGGATTCCTTCATTGTGAAACTCGCATGCCCACGACATTGGTTCTACCTTTGGGAAAATATCATATAGGATGCATTCCAAGTAATTTCTGAGGGCTAGTTCCAGAAATGTGACTTCGTTGGCAAGCTCATAATCATCAAACTTGACTTGGGGAAGCAGGCCATGCATTTCGCCAACCACTGGGACTTCTTAGGGACATAAGGGAATTTGAAGGCAGTCTCGAACCGTATCAAGGTTCTGTGGCTTAGGCGTCGAAGGCTTCATTGGCTTAACATATGGCGGTCACCATGAAACTATTTTTGTTTGCTATGGTTCATTGGTCATCGACCACTTGGACGAGTCACCCTTCACCTAACGCTTGGTAGAAGCTAGCCGAGGAGACAGGATATTTCTTGGGGAGGTGCGGGGTTTTAATGAAGCCCACTTTGACATTTTTCCCTTGCCCCTCATCTTTAAATTCACTATCATCAGGGTGGATGTGACTTTTTCCATTTCCAGAATGACCTCTTGGACCTCATCTGATTCTTCCGCCATGGATGCCATGAGGGGTGTCAAGTGCTCCTCGGCCTGATTGGTGGTTTTCATCCTAGCCAGAAATTGAATTCAGGGTTTATGGTGTTGGAAGGGGACTCGAGGCCAGACATGCATCCTGCCCATGTGTCTAAAGAATAGAGCTTATGGGGGAGCATGGGGCGCCAGTTGGGATCATAACATGAGGGCCAACGAAAACCCCTTCCCTTCTTATTGTGAGCCGCCCATAGAAAAAACGATCGGTTGAGAATTAAATTCCCTGTATTATGATAGAAATGGTAAGAAATCACCCTATACTTATTTATTAAATGTGGCCAAAGTTCCATTCCCAAGGAAAAATCTATTTTCTCCCTCTGCTGATTGATTCCAATGGCAAGTTTGTCCAGCGGCGTACTACCCCTGCGTTCCCGTCGAAACCCCATTCACTTTTCCTTCCTTGTGCACGTGGCATCCCTTATATAGCTACTCCAACCATATATTAATTTTTTAGGCATCAGGTTGTCCCTATAAGGTTTTATACAACTTCCCTTAATGTACCCTCGAAGGTAGTCTCTGCACAGCGTCGCCAATTTAACTGCACCACCATCTGTAATATCTTTCACATTGTAGGGGCCCAACCAATGCTTCAGGAACTTTCATGGGTGGCACACAAACTAGTTGTCATAAAGTAACACCAATTCATCTTCCTTGAATTCCTTCTATCAGATATGTCGATCATGCCATGCTTTTTCCCGAGCCTTCTGAACCTGCTAGTGAAAATTAGCAACGAACTGATCCTCTTCCAAGGCAACCAGCTACGCCAAGAATTCCTCCATGATTTTAGGTTCTGCCATTTTTTTAAAAGTGGCTATGTGTAGGCTGGGGACGATGTATTCCATGGTAATGATGGCCTCCTTCCCATAGACCATCCTAAAAGGAGTTTTTCTAGTCATTTTCTTGCATGTGGTCCTATAGGCCATGAGTACTAAGGGGATGCGCATGTCCCAATCACTTCAATCAACATTACAGAATTTAGTTAGTGCATGTTCCAAAATTTTATTGAAGGCCTCTACTGCCCCGTTTTCCTGTGGGTGATATAGGATACTCTTTGCATGGTGTATATAAAATTCTTCAGTCGAAGCTTCAATAGTTTCATTAACAAAATGTGTAGTAGCCAAACCTAGTCAGAATATGCTCAAATATGAAGTGTGCAATGGTATCTTCAGGGAAATCCTTGACAGCCTTTGCTTCCGCCCATCTGGTTACATAGTCAGTTGCAATAATGATGTAACGTGCACCCATCCTCTTTCCTGGGGGATTGATGGGTCCAACAAAGTCCATGGCCCATTTGTTGAATGCCTACAAAGCCATCTACAGTTACAAGGGAATCTCATCTCTACATGAGGGTTTCCCTATTCATTGGAAAGCATCACAGGCTCAGTAGTATGTATGGGAATCACTATGCAATGTGGGCCACCACAACCCAACCCTCAACACCTTCTACATCGTTGCTTTCACTGCATAGTGACCTCCTGCCACCCCTCCATAGGCCTTTGCTAAGATAGCATTTTGTTCATGTTCCAATAGATACCTTCACAAAAATTCATCTACTCCAAACTGTATAATTGACCATAAATTATGGTGAAATCATCTGCGTGGGCCACCATCTCCCTTTTCTGTTGTATCGAATAGTCTACAGGTGCCAGTCCTATGGTCAAGAAATGAATGATGTCTACAAAGTGTTTTTCAACCACCTTGATAGCAAACAACTGAACATCAGGTAACCCTTCTTATAGATTAGTGGGATCTTCCCCACTCTCAATCCGTGACAAGTGATCAGGTCTGGCATTCAATCTCTCAGGCTTCACAATGATTTTAACATCATACTCTAGGAATAGCAATAACAATCGACAAATCTTCCCCCCAACACAGGCTTATTGACCAAGTATTTTAAAGCTGAATGATCAGTGAACACCTTGAAGTTTCCTCCCAAGAGATAGTGCCTATATTTTATTATGGCATATACCTTTTTCAGTCCTTCTCACTTGGTGGTATAATAGTTACGCTCTGTGCTAGAATTTTTTCTGCTAGGAAATGCAACTGGGTGATCGATGTCTCCTTCTCTGGGCTATGCTAAGACAACTCCTAGGGCTATCCCTGATGCATCCACATGCACATGAAAGACCTTTGCCCAATCGGGTAATATGAGAATCGGTGCAGTGACCATATTTTCTTTTAGTAGCTCAAAGCTCTTCTGAAACTACTCATCCCAAAAAAAGGATACATCCTTCTTTAGCAGCTTCTCCATTGGCGCAATGATTAGAGCGTAGCCTTGAATAAATTTCCTGTAGTAGCCAGTGTGTCCCAAGATGGAGCGCAACTATTTTGCAGTGGTGGGCACTGATAAGTTGATGATAACTGAAATCTGGGCTAGGTCAACCATCAATCCCTGCTGACATTCCATGTGCCCTAGAAAAATCCCAAATGGGACGCAAAATATGCATTTCTTGATGTTTAGTGAGATTTGGTGTTTCCTGCAAGCATCCAACATCATGCGAAGGTTCGACACATGCTTCTTGAATAATCCAAAAACTGTCCAATCATCAAAATATACCTCCAGAAACTTATGAACGAATTCTTTAAATACTGCTACAACTACGCATGAAAAAATGGCAGGGGCATTCTTCAGCCCAAAAGGCATAACAGTGTACTAAAAATATCCCCACTCAGTTGTGAAGGTTATCTTGCTATGGTCTGCAGGTGATATTCTAATCTGATGGTACCATGAAAACCCATCAGTGAATGGGTATGCTTCCTAACCTCCCACATTATCCAAAATTTCATCAGAGAACAACGTAGGAAAAGGATCATGTATGCAGGCATCATTAAATTTTCATAGGTCTACACATATCTGTATCTCTCCTTTAGCCTTCTTCTCCTAGACCACCATAGGGCTTACCCAATCCAACTATTCTACCAACTCAATGATATGTGCAGCCACCATCTTATCTATTTCCTTGAATTTCTATTTATATTTAGGTTTCATTCAATAGGGCCGTTGTTTGAAAGGGTGTGCATTTGGCTTTTAAAGTGATCCTTATAACGCCCATGTCCCCGACGATCCCCTTTAGCTCAGAGAACTTGGTAGGGAACAGGTCGTGATATTCGTTCATCAGCTTCGTGATAGTTCCAACCTTATCATCATCCCAGTAATCCCCAATTTTTTCCATCTTGGGTTGCTCTTCCATGCCAATGTTTATTTCCTTTATTTTTAATCGTTTGGTTACATCTACGACTTGTAATGGAGGTCCTGCAATTACAAGTTCTCCTTCTGAATCTGGGATAGTGATATTTCGGGGGTCCTCATCACACTCTTCTACTAATAGATTCTGACAATTGAAAATATTCTGCATCTGCGCATCCCAAGCTGGAGCAGCAAATTCTTTCCTAGATAAGGACTCATCAAAGACCAGAGCATC
Source organism: Pinus albicaulis (assembly GCA_034641835.2). Taxonomy (NCBI): domain Eukaryota; kingdom Viridiplantae; phylum Streptophyta; class Pinopsida; order Pinales; family Pinaceae; genus Pinus; species Pinus albicaulis. Next base: position 932,697,502 of record CM076575.1, on the reverse strand, counting down.
TATATCTTGTAGGGCTTCATCTAGTTTCTCCATTCCTCCTACTAAACCAAATGTCATAATGAAATATTTGGTCACTATACCCCAGTGACAAGTGCGTTGGTGTAGATCTACATCTAAATCCCAGGTGGTGGGGATTGGTCCTAAGGCATGAATAAACATATGTACCCATTCGTTCCAAGTCCTTTCATTCCATGCTTCTATCCATATAGCCAAGTGCTTGCGTGGGTCCCCATGACTAGAGAAGAGTTCCATGGGTGGGTTGAGTGGGGGTTCAAATCATAGGATCATCATTTTTCGACATTCCTCCCAGTCCTGGAAAGCCTCCTTATGAGTCCTTAAGACTACCAGAATCATCAAAGTAGGGTAGTTCTCTTACCTCTGGGGAGATGCATTGGAAGCTCTTTGTGATATTAAGGCACCATAGCATAGATACATCATGCAACCAGTTCTACCAATTTTTAATCGGACCATCTGAGTCTGAAAGTCATTCATTCTCTTTCTCCCAACACAACATGCCATCAGTTGGGGGGTTGATCAAATCATCATCCTGGGAAGTCAGTTTGTAAATGTGATCAACATCCTCCTCCTCGCACACTAGTTCTGTATATCATTCGCCTTCCACTGGATCCGAGGGGACTATTACCCATGTACCCTCATTCTAAAAGATCATACTTCTCCTTTTCAAATTGATGATACCTCCCATGTTAATAGCCTAGTCCAGGCCTAATAGTGCAGGGTGTTGTGGTTCCTGTGTTTTGGCCAGATTGGAAAGACCAAAAGACAAGACAACATCAAACCACTTTGGGATCCTAGGATCTAGCCCTCATGGATCCAAAGAGGGATATCTCTATAGATGTAAAGAATGATATATCTTTAAGGCTCAAATTGAGGTATTAGGCTAGCTATGAAGCATGAGGGTTTTTGATTTGTTTGTTTGGTTGGAGATCATTAACTGAGAAAGTTATGGAAGTAAAGAAGGAACTAAATAGAAGGATGTTTCGGCATGGGAAGATAGGTCAAGGGAAGTGCCAATCCATTGGGCTATGGAGTCATGAAAGGGGATTACTTGCATAACAACTGTCCAAGGGTTTCCATAGGGCAAGTCATCTATACTAAAGGATATTTTTAGAAAGATGGTGGAATGGAACATTAAGAATGGGTGAAAGAAAGAAACCAAAGTGCAGCCTAAGATCAGGTAAGAACTTTGAACCTATCCTGCTTTTGACATACTTCAAAGGAAAATCTCAATAAAGACACACAGGGTAGCCTAAGATCAGGTCAAATGTCATTTAAATCCAGGCCTGATTTTAGCATACTCTCAAGAAAAACAATCCAGCAGTCCTCGTAACTACTTTCAAAACGTATAACACATTAAATATTGAACATAGAGTAAGGCCTAATATCAGAAAAATACTTTTAACCTTCAATGCTTTTGACACTAACTCAAAGGGAACTTAGAAAGGCTAACTGTTGGAAAAGGAACCTAGTGGGATAGGGCTAACTCTAATCCCCCAGTTTCCCAATTCTTTCAGTTGAAACCAAACAAGAACATCTAAGGAACAAACTCTAAATTCATACATCAGTAAGCATGGACAATACCAACTTCTATACTGGTTAAATTATATGAATTTTCTCTTAGATACACATTCAAAGGAAAACATAAAGATAAATATTTGACAGTGAGATTTAGGGTACTTCCAACAGTATATCCTAATCTATTTTTGTTGTTCTTTATCTGAGAATAATGGACAGTATGATAAACATGAAAGGAAACAGTTACAGTAAGGAAAACATCACCAATAATATAGGCCAGGATCCTGTGAATCTGCTTGATTAATTGATGTGCAAAACCAGTCACATAATTTGAGCTCAGTGGCCCTTTACAATCCAGACTTCTCTTCCCAGCCTACTATATTACAAACTACTTAGCTACTTCCCCTCAATAACAGTTCTGACACTCGATAAAATCCCAACAACCAACAAAGTTTTCAATATATTTTACAGGGGTTCTTATAGATGAATGAGGTGGTGAAGTAACAGAAGAGATAGTTGGCCCAATTAAATGAAGAGTTTAATGTTTCTCGGCCTCTGGGAGGCTTGATGGATAAGAAATGACATGCTCTATACTTCATTAAATGGTCCTTTGCTTGTATTTGTACTCTTGCAGTTTTTGTTTGACTTTCAGAAGCTATGGTAGGCTGACAATTTTACTTCTGAGCTGCATGTATGTCCATAACTCTGATTGCCTTGACTATAACCTGTGTTAATGGAAAATAGAACTGCAGGGGCAGTATGGGCCGATGGAGAGTGACTATCCTCTCTGATTTGGCGTGTAGAGGCTATTTGATGATGTGTCCTTTGTGTTTTTGCTGATATGGCTATGATCTTCACTTTGGCGCTGATACTCTCTGTTTAACTACGTTTTGGTTGTTTCGTAGGCGCATAGAGGTTCACACAGGTGGAGGGATTGTTTTAATGAAAGCTCCCTTGGATCCCTCTGTGTACTAAAGACTTGGAACAGTCATTCTTTTCCCTCGTGCTGTTCTAAAACAGTGGGAAAAACCCTTTATAATCCTGCAAAAACAAACAAAAATTAAGAAAATCCCGTGGAAAAAGGTTGAGACGCTGCCTTGGAAGTTTGGGCAGGAGGTTAAATTGAACCGTTAGATCAAAATGATCAATGGCTGAGATCAATCAGCGAGATCATTTGAGATGAGGCAAGGTGAAAAGAGACATGGTGGCGAAATTAAATCTGGACCATTGGATTGAAATATTCAACGGCGGGGATCGCTTGATAGATTTATTTGGGAGCATAAGTGAATGGAAGAGGAAGGAGGGTGAGCTCAAACTGGAACCATTAGATCAGAACTTTCAACAGCTGTGATTGAACGAGAAATTACGTTGTGGAGGATAGGCGGTAAGGTGGAAAACCAGAATGGTTTTTGTGCGGGCTTCGGGGTGGTAAATGGTTTTCGAAAAAAAAATGCGATACCATTCATTAACTGACACCTATCTCACCTAAAACCGCCCATTTCGCAAAAATTTTTGGTGTCAAACTTCTTTCACGAAAATTTTGTGAAATTGAATGCCAGCCGTCAGATCTCTTGGTTTTGATTGGACGATGCAGAAAAACTCCGATGGGAGGTAAGATGCACAGACAGATGTGGACCATTGGGTTGATTGTGGACCATAGGATCTGAATGGATGAACGGTTGAGATTGGATGGAGTGTTAGTGTATGTGCTGGGCTATCGGGCTCATCTCTAATCGTCAGATCATGCGCAATGGACGGTGGAGATTTAAAACTGGCGCGACAGTGTTTCAAAGGGAGAGAATGGTTGTATGGTTAGTGGAAATGATCCTGACCGTTGGATCTACATGATGAACAACTGAGATCAGTGGGGGAGGCGGAGAGTATGTAAAGAACAGAGGGGTATGAAACGAATGAGGCGCCCGATCAACCGTTGATCTTCAGAGATCAACAGTTCTTATCCATTCAAATCATAATCGCCGGGGAACGATGAAATCCAAAGGGAAAACACATTTTGATGTGGTTTTTTGGTTTATTAAGCACCTGATGTCAAATCTTTAGGTCGCGTGGGAGGGGGAATTAAAGGGGATAGGCCCTCAGGGGCTTAACCTTTTAATGGAGTGGAAAAAAAGTTTTAAAAGGAGAAAAAGGTTTCTAAACACGAAAACTGTGCTTCTAAGCACCTGGTTGCGGGGCTTATGGTTATATGGGGAATGGGGTTGCAGCATATAAGCCCTTGAGAGCTTAAGCCTGTCATAGTGTAAAAAGGGTGTTTTTAAGGCCAAAATCAGTGTTTTTAAGGCCAAATGGGGGGTTTCGGTAGAGGAAAGAAGGGATTTTTAAACCAGATAAAGGGCAGTATGAGGTTTAAAAGGGGATTTAGGAAGGTTTAGAGGTTAAATGGAGGGTTTTTGTGGGATTTTGAAAGGGGGAAAAGTGATGAAAATGTAGGCTTTGAGGGGATGAAATGGAGCAAATGGAGGGCTTTTGAAAGAAGTTTCTTCATAGCAGAGCAGTAGGACTTCAATGGAAACAACAATGAAGATTTCTTCGAAGGACAAAGACACATAGAGGCTTCAAGAATGAGATATTTACAAAGGAAATGTTTCTCTTGAAGGCTCAGAAACATTTTTAGCCACCTGTTTTCTATGCCAAAAATTTATAGGTGGCTAACAGTGGCTCCACATGGGGATGGCTTCTTCTTGAAGGTGTCAAGAATCTCAGAAAAATCATCTTTGGAAGTAGGCCAAATGCCTGGTACTTGACACATATTTTCTTTTCTTTGATCAGCTGCCACAAACATCATGGATATTGTATCAGCAGAAATTTTTTTTCCCAAACCACTACCTACCCATCCTATTGTCCTAGCATTTTCTCTTCAAGGTGCACTTAGACTTGTAGGCCTTTCACATCATCAATTTTTTACAAACAGGAAAATAAACCTATCTACTGCTACCCTTATTACTCCATGAGACCAGATTAAATAGTTAGCCTCATAGCTTCTCTACCTAAACTAATATCTTCCAGGATTAAACTATCTGGCATATTTCTTTTTCTACATTCTAAAACAGAAATTTAAACACATACAAACCAGGATTAGATTGTCTAGTCTGCTATGGGTCCATGGCATAAATACGAGCTGCACATGGACTGAAACTTTGCAAAAATTAAAAACAAAATTTGAAGGTTTCAGATCTGAAAATCACCAACATCCTTTCTTCTTTCAATGAATCTTCACCTGCTACTAGACTTTCATAATATTCTTCATTAGTATCATAAATAGCCTGACTTGGCTCATTACTTTCTTGAAGTTGATAGACATGATCTTCCTTCCACAAATCCACTGATGATGGTCTTGCAGGATTAGCTTCTATTTGGAAAAAATCATCATCAGATAGATCAAAACTAGAAGAATCATAATTATAAGCAATGTCACCAATCAAACCTACTAGATTCTCAACAAGTCTTTCTTCAAAATAACTTGCAAGTTCATCTTCTGATCTGAAATCTTCTTCATCATACATGCTTTGCATGATGCTTATGTCTTGCCGTGATCTGGTTTTTTTTTCCTGAGGACAAAGTGTGGGTCCCTTTGAATATGCATTTCTAGTTTCAACTTCATATTCTTCCTCTTTCATGTTTATCAAGCTATTGATTGTCTCTATAAGTTTCTTCAGCTTGGTTTCTGCAGAGATCAGCCTTCTTTGCTCTGCATGGTCCTTCTTTATTGCACTTAATCTTTCCTCCCTACACCATATGTTGTGCTCGACAGTAATTTCTATGATTTTCATTTCTTCCAGGCTAGAAGGCTCTCTTTCTCTTATATGGAATTCCACCTCATGATCAAAAGAACTCGGATAGTGCAGTAGAGCCCATCCCAAAGGTGGTATTATATTAGTAGGTATTGCATTGTATACCTTATTGAACCTGGCTGAAAATTTTTGTACTGTCTCTCTTGGTTGCCTCTTCAAATTCTGGTATTCTTCTAGGATGAGGAAAACATTTCCCAGGACTGCCCATTTATCAAGGAAAACTTGAGTGAACTAATGAAAATTGATAATGCTTGCAGTAGGAAGGTCTTTAAACCAACTCTTAACCATTCCTTGTAATGATAAGGCAAACATTCTAATACGCACATCATCTTCTTCTACTTCATATAAGTCAAGTAAATCCTCAAGATTTTGAACATGTTGCTCAGCAGTGATCTTTTTATTTTCTCCATCAAAAAGAGGCAGCTTATTTGTAAGTCCCGCAGGAAGGGGCTGGAAGATAAGAGGCAAAGCTATAGGCTTATATCTTTCTATGACCTTTGTGGGTGTAGGTAGTGCAGCAAGAGACCTATTACTACTTGAAGTTTCCTTAGGAGTGAGAGATACAACATGAGGCTCTTGTTTCACTAGGTTTTTCTCAGGTGTATAGGTCTGCTCATGGTTTGAAGACTGAGGCTTGAGATCTTTCCTATAATCAGTGTGGATCTCATCTTTGTACACTTGATCAGGCTTAAAGTAGGATAGAACGTAGTTGTAGATAAAAACAATGAGTTCTTTAAACCAAATCCAGCCCAAATGTTCTATACTTCTAAAATGTCTGGCCATGATTTAGGTTCTTCCTCCAGTGGAGTCTTTAGCTCTATTAGGAATTGTGGAGTCGCCAAGTGGATGAATTTGAATGTTTGGAAGCAGGCTGTTGTCCACCATCAGCAATTGAATACCAATCTAACCAGAGATTTTGAGTCTTCTGAGGTCTTAAGGATATCTGAGATAAAATTCACTCAGAATTTCCCCAGCGGAGTCGCCATTATGTTGTGGTTCCTATGTTTTGGCCATATTGGCAAGACAAAAAGACAAGACAACATCAAACCACTTTGGGATCCTAGGATCTAGCCCTCCTGGATCTAGAGAGGGATCTCTCTATAGATGTAAAGAATGATATATATTTAAGGCTCAAATTGAGGTATTAGGCTAGATATGAAGCATGAGGGTTTTTTATTTGTTTTTTTGGTTGGAGATCATTAACTAAGTAGGTTATGGAATCAAAGAAGGAACTAAATAGAAGGATGTTTCGGAATTGGAAGATAGGTCAAGGGAAGTGCCAATCCATTGGGCTATGGAGTCATGAAAGGGGATTAATTGCATAACAACTATCCAAGGGTTTCCATAGGGCAAGTCATCTATACTAAAGGATATTTTTAGATAGATGGTGGAATGGAACATTAAGAATGGGTGAAAGAAAGAAACCAAAGTGCAACCTAAGATCAGGTAAGGGCTTTGAACCTGTCCTGCTTTTTACATACTTCAAAGGAAACTCTCAATAAAGACACAAAGGGTAGCTTAAGATCAGGTTAGATGTCATTTAAATCCAGGCATGCTTTCAACATACTCTTAAGGAAAACAATCCAGTAGTCCTCATAACTACTTTCAGAAAGTATAACACATTAAAGATTGAACATATAGTAAGGCCTAAGATCATAGAAATACTTTTAACCTTAAATTATTTTGACACTAACTCAAAGGGAACTTAGAAAGGCTAACTATTGGAAAAGGAACCTAGCGGGACAGGGCTAACTCCAATCCTCCAGTTTCCTAATTCTTTCAGTTGAAACCAAACAAGAACATCTAAGGAAAAAACTCTAAATTCATACATCAGTAAGCATGGACAATACCAACTTCTGTACTGGTTAAATTATATGAATTTTCTCTTAGATACACATTCAGAGGAAAACATAAAGATAAATATTTGACAGTGAGATTTAGGGTACTTCCAACAATATGTCCTAATCTATTCTTTCAATTCTTTATCTGAGAATAATGGACAGTATGATAAACATGAAAGGAAACATTTATAGTAAGGAAAAGATCACCAATAATATAGACCAGGATCCTGTGAATATGCTTGATTAATTGATGTGCAAAACCAGTCACATAATTTGAGCTCAGTGGCCCTTTACAATCCAGACTTCTCTTCACATCCTACTATATTACAAACTACTTAGCTACTTCCCCTCAATAACAGTTCTAATAGTCGATAAAATCCCAACAACCAACAACGTTTTCAATATATTTTACAGGGGTTATTATAGATGAATGAGGAGGTGAAGTAACATAAGAGATAGTTGGCCCAATTAAATGAATATTTTAGTGTTTCTCGGCCTCTGGGAGGCTTTATGGATAAGAAATGACATGCTCCATACTTCATTAAATGGGCCTTTGCTTGTATTTGTACTCTGGTAGTTTTTGTTTGACTTTCGGAAGCTCTAGTAGGTTGACAATTTTACTTCTGAGCTGCATGTATGTCCATAACTCTGAATACCTTGACTGTGACCTATGTTAATGGAAAATAGGGCTGCAGGGGTAGTATGGGCCAATGGAGATTGACTAGCCTCTCTGATTTGGTGTGTAGAGGCTATCTACTGATGTGGCTATCTACTGATGTGTCCTTTGTGTTTTCATTGATTTGGCTTTGATCTTCACTTTGGTGCTGATACTCTCTGTTTAAATGAATTTTGTTTGTTTTTCAGGTGCATATAGGTTCACACAGGTGGAGGGATTGTTTTAATGAAAGTTTCCTTGGATCCCTTTGTGTACTGAAGACTTGGAACAGTCATCTGTTTCCTTCGTGCTGTTCTAAAACAGTGGGAAAAACCCTTTATAATCCTGCAAAAATGAATAAAAATTAAGAAAATCCCGTGGAAAAAGGTTCAGACACTGCTTTGGAAGTTTGGGTAGGAGGTTAAATCGCAACCGTTAGATCAAAATGATCAACGACTGAGATCGATCGACGAGATCATTTGAGAGGAGGCAAGGTGAAAAGCGACATGGTGGCGAAATTAAATCTGGACCGTTGGATTGAAATATTCGACGGTGGGGATCGCTTCATAGAGTTATTTGGGAGCATAATTGAATGGGAGAGGAATGGGTGTAAGGTAAAAATGGAGTCGTTAGATCAGAACTTTCAATGGCTGCAATCGAATGAGAAATTACGTTGTGGAGGATAGGTGGTAAGCCGGAAAACCAGAATGGTTTTTGCCCGGGCTTCGAGGTGGTAAACGGTTTTCAAAAATAAAATGCGATACCATTCATTAACTGAAACCTGTCTCACCTAAAACCACCCATTTTTCAAAACTTTTTGGTGTTAAAATTCTGTCGCGAAAATTTTGTGAAAGTGAATGCTAACCATCAGATCTCTCGGTTTTGATTGGACGGTGTTGAAAAACTCTGATGGGAGGTAATATGCACGGACATATGTGGACCATCGGGTTGATTGTGGACCGTAGGATCTGAATTGATGAACAGTTGAGATTGGATGGACCGGTAGTGTATGTGTTAGGCTATCAGGCTCGTCTCTAACCATCAGATCATGCGCAATGGACGTTGGAGATTTAAAACCGACGCGACAGTGTTTCAAAGGGAGAGAATGGTTGTATGGTTAGCGGAAATGATCATGACCGTTGGATCTACATGATGAACAGCTGAGATCAGTGGGGGAGGCAGAGAGTATGGAAATAACAGAGGGGTGTGAAACGAATGAAGCGCCCAATCAATCGTTGATCTTCAGAGATCAACAGTTCTTATCCATTCAAATCATAATCGTCGAGGAATGATCAAATCCAAAGGGAAAACACATTTTGATGTGGTTTTTTGCTTTATTATGTGCCTGATGTCAAAGCTTTAGGTCGCGTGGGAGGGGGAATTAAAGAGGATAGGCCCTTAGGGGCTTAACCTTTCAATGGAGCGGAAAAATTGTTTTAAAAGGAGAAAAAGGTTTTTAAACACGGAAATTGTGCTTCTAAGCGCCCGGTTCTGGGGCTTATGGTTATATGGGGAATGGGGCTGCAGCATATAAGCCCTTGAGAGCTTAAGCCTGTCATAGTGTTAAAAGGGTGTTTTTAAGGCCAAAATCAGTGTTTTTAAGGCCAAATGTGGGGTTTCGATAGAGGAAAGAAGGGATTTTTAAACGAGATAAAGGGCAGTATGAGGTTTAAAAGGGGGTTTAGGAAGGTTTAGAGGTTAAATGGAGGGTTTTTGTGGGATTTTGAAAGGGGTAAAAGTGATTAAAATGTAGGCTTTGAGGGGATGAAATGGAGCAAATGGAGGGCTTTTGAAAGAAGTTTCTTCATAGCAGAGCAGCAGGACTTCAATGGAAACAGCAGTGAAGATTTCTTCAAAGGACAAAGACACATGGAGGCTTAAGGAATGAGAGATTTACAAAGGAAATTTTTCTCTTGAAGGCTCAGAAACATTTTTAGCCACCTATTTGCTATGCCAACAATTTATAGGTGTTAGCAATATGATGCAGAATGTTGTCCTTGATGGCAACCCACTAAATGAAGATGAAGACATGAGATTGTTGACTTGTGTTGTCCTTGATGGAAATCCACCTGATGAAGTTATTCTTGACCTGATGGACTTGGTAAATGATGTGAATCTGATATGAAGTGATGTTTGTTAGCAATATGATGTTGAGTGTTGTCCTTGAATGGCAAGATGATAGCAACTTACTTGATGAAGTTGTGCTTGATAGAATATGTCTTGATGAACTAAAATCTGATGTATCTACAGTGAGTACAGAAGGCAATGAAGAAAGGAATTCAACATGTGCTAAATCTATGGTGAAAAGAGTATGTCTCTAAGCATACGCTTATTTGTCTAGGGGAAGTCGCGTATGCACGCGGAAAAGAACGTGCCAAGTCGCGTATGGGTAAAAGCGCTCATAAAGTACAAAACCAGGGGTAACCACCATGGTATTGACCCATTGTATTGGGTAATGATTCGTCTAAATGACCCCGTCCAGGAATACCATCGGATGTAATGTGGTTTTGGCTCATGGTATTGAAAAAGGGTAAACCTGTATAAAGAGAAGAAATTCATTGTGCAATACTAGAAGTGTGGGGCAAGACGTCTTGTCGAATGAATACTTTCTCCGAAGTATATATGTATGGAAAGGGTGTTGCTCGATGACATTTCCGAACTCATGATGTTCCCTTGAAGAAATGATGAAGCGAACATTCAGATCAGTAATGTATCCGTATTTGGCCGGATCTCATGTATGAAGTGATTAGATCCGTGATGAGGGCGAACACTGTCCGGCGAAAGGGTTGAATCTTAAACCCAATGTCTGATCCGAAGAAGTAGGCAGCTCGCAATGGTTGAAGATCTACACGCTACTTTATTGCGTGAAGAAGCGTGTACATACGTGGCTTCACCGAAGACAAGCGCGCATGCGCAACAAATTAGCTCGCGTATATGTACGCGTACATACGCCGGTTTATGAACGAAAGCGCTTATACACGCGACACGCGGAAAGGAAAGCGCGTATGCAAACCAGGGTTTGTTGAAGTCTGTGGTAAGAAATGTCTGATCTGTTCTGCTGGTTTACTGATATCTGTCAGTGAGTTATATGTATCTGTTTCATGGTTGACTGTGCTTAAAAGTATGGAAAGGGTCCAGTCTGAAAATATGATGAAACGAGGCTTGCAAGTTGTGCTCATTGAAGTCAAGCTGGATCCAGCAGAAATCACGAAACGTGGTCCAGAGGTGTCGAGGGTTGTAGCCTTCGGCCGGGGGTTGTAGCTCCTTCTGTGTGAGGCCGGTAAACGAGACTGCCGTAGCTCCTTCCAGTGAGGTCGGTAAACGAGACCAGGGGTCGCAGCTCCCCTTCCGTGGAGAGTGCTGGTAAATGAGCGCCAGGTCCCCGTGTCGGGTAGGAGTCTGCACCAGCACATATGTTGTAAGATGTTTTCTCTATAATAAAATATTGAAGGCTGAGCAACTGCAGCGGTGGTTTTCTCCCGACTTGGGTTTCCACCTAAAATCCTGGTGTTCATGTGTGATGCTTATGTGTGATGGTTTATACTTTTTTTACTACACATGTTTACTGTTTTTTGAACATCTAATGAATGAATGATGGAATGATATAAGTGAAGAATTAATGGCATAATTAGTTCTCTGTGTATACACAAGTTTTATGAAGGATATACGCGTGTATACGCTAGTTGGCTTCAGAAAAGTAGCGTATGGGTTTTAGAGAGTGAAAAAGTAAAAGTTTGATAAAGTCCTAAATACTGATTCACCCCCCCTCTCAGTATTTTTCCCAACAATAGGTGGCTAACACAGGGTAAGGGTCCACATCATCCACAATCTGGATTACTTCAAAATCTGCATAGACTTTAACTCCTGCAATGTCCACCACAACGTTCGACAACCTGCCTAGTGTAATGATCTTCTGCTAGTTAGCCATCCGTACCTGAAAATTGGAACACTCCAGCTTAGGTTCTCCCATCGGTTTCTAGGTTTTCTTGGGTAGGAAATTGGAATCTGATCCTAAGTCGAGGATGACTTGATCCATTTTATATTCTCCAATCTACGTGGTCATATGCATTTCCCGACCAATCCTTTTCTTGTTCTTATATAGCTTGTTCACATTTTTAACCTCTATTTGTGGGGCAACCTTCTCTGTGCAACTATCTATCAATGCTTGGAGATTCTCCATCGCCTTTTGCTTGCGTAGCAGCTTCATACAAGCCTGAAGGAATGACTTACCTACTTCATATGCTTTTGGATCAATCGAATTCCTTAAGGTTGATGCTTCGTCCTTGACCATCTCCTTTCAAGCTTTAATGAAGGTTTCCTTCTCCTTTTTCAGATCGAGGTTTTCCTTTTTCTCAGTAGCTCTCCTGATCACTGGTTCAACCGCGGATTTTTCCTTCATGCCTCTGGTGGCAATGCTACTGTGCATAATCACATTAACACATGGCCCATCATATCATGGCTTTTCCTTAACCCGTTTTACATTCTATGTGGGTGTCTGTTGTTTCTCCTGCATCTTTTCTATCAGCACCGGATAGTCTTCAATGACATATGTGAACTACCTGCAATATCTGCAGGACTGACATGTAGAGTTTGGGTAGTCTCTTGCATAATGTCCCACATCCCCACAATTGTAGTAAATTTGTTTCCCTCATCCTCGACCTATGCTTCCACCTCTCCCTCCTCCTCGTCCTCTTGTCAGGGATCCTCCCTGCCCCAAGGGAGATAGTGGTGATAAAGGGTCAGCCTGTACTGTGTATATGTTTCTCCTATCTACCATTAGGTCGAGTGTTTGGCAGTTTTTCTCATCATGACCCATTGACAAGCAGAATCTGCACCACTGTTGTTTCAATTCTAGAACATAGGCACCTAATTGTGGGAAGTGATATGTATCATGTCTTCCAACTACTCGACAGTCAGCGCACCATAGCATGGGGGTACTGGGTCCAACCATATCTATAAGGCATAGAGGACTTGGTCCCCCAGCGTGCATATAATCTGATAACGGAGGGCTAGCTTCTTTACCCTAATCCCTTCGCAGGTTTTTAATTTCTAAGTGCATCGCCTCTAACTGGCTCTAGATCTGCAGTGCCACAAATTGAGTATCATCTCTTATCGGAACTTCTAGCTTCATGGAAATATCTAGGGCTTCTTCCTGGGAGCTGATCTTCTACTATCCCATAGGTCTGTGCAGATGTGGTAACAACATGGCAATAAACCACTCCTTGAGTTGCTTGTCCTCATAGACAAATCCTCCATCACTGATGACCTTCTTCAATTGCTGGTGAGCTTCCCAGACAGACTTTGTAGGTCCCTGCTTAAAATATTTCAATTCGACCACGAATTGAGAGTAGGATTTAGGCTTCTAGAACTACTATTTTAGGGCATCCTTAACGTTTTGCATAGAAGGGTTCATGTGCTGACCAATGTGTCCCATAAACCAATCTAGGGCTCTTCCTTCAAAGGCTATGGACAGTTGCGCCCTTTTGATAGCATCATTATTAATACTATGTGCAGTCCATACCGACTCTACTACAAGCTAGAATCAATCCATATCCTCGTCCCCCACACCCTTAAAGGTAGGAAGCTTCATGTGTGCAACCATATTGTTTGTAGGTGTTGGTGGAGGTGGGGTAGGATAATTCTTACCCTTGCGTGGGTTCAATGATGGCATAGCTGGGGGACTGGTCTCTTTGCGCACAACCTCGCCCTGGTTGAGGTAAGGTGACTCCCTTAAAGGGATGTATACCGATCTATCCCCTTATTGATTAACCTGATAGTATTTACTGCTTCATGTCGTGATTCCACTCTGGTAAGAGGTCATTCACTCGGTGTGGCTGCACAGAACACCATTTTCACACAATATCATCTTAATCAGAAATAGAAATGTTTGTAGGAACTTGTCTCTAAACCCTTTGAAAAAAATTCGCTCAACTATTGACTGCAAATTCAGTTACAAATCATCCCAAAATACTATCAACCCAATGATCTACAGTCTTGGTGATCTTGTTATCAGTCTTCTCCAAATTTTGGATCAATTCAGGGGTCCACTGTGTGACCTAATCATCTTTCCAATAGGTCTAGAACTCCACCAACCTTGCCAGCCACTTTTGCAGTTCGTGTGCAAAGGTTACAAAGAAGATTTCATGAACCTTTGTGAAAATTTACTTGTTATTCCACTCCTTGGCAGTCAGTTTCTTACTTCGATTATGTTTTATGGAAAATTCTTGAATCTACTTTTCAAACCAGTCCTCAAGTTTAGGCTTCAATAGCTGCTAATGACCCTGTGGAATTACCCGAGCTCTCTCTCAAAATGCTCCCAGTCCTGGAAAGGGAACCATTTTTTTGCTTGAGGGGTCTCGACCCAAGTTCGGTTTTAAGGTTTTCCAACAAACCCATGTACTACTAACCCTTTCGGAAATGGCCTGTTTGTGCAGGTCAAGGTCTCACCCGAAGTAGTATGGGAGGGTCCTGGAACCAGGTTTTCGCACCGTGAGAGAGATAAAGTTAATTGAAACGGGTCCTTTCAGATCTAACAGACCTGCGTTGGGGATGCCCTAACCTAGAAACCCTTAACAATATACTAGAAAAATATCTTCTGCGAAGCTTACAAATAATAAAATAGTATGCTAACACAATCAAAACAATTAAATCTAACCATATCTATGCAATCATCCCCTCTTTCAATATCGCATCCATGTGCGCATGAATAAATCATCAGTAATCAGTAAACAAATATAGAAATAACACAGAGCACAGCCAATAACCATAACATAGAAGTACTCAAATTATCACGAAAAAGTCTTCTCATTCATTAGCATCCAGATCCAACTTACAGACTCTATTTACTAGTATTCGCACACAGCCAGCGGGGTCCGCACACAGTAGGACTCAGGGTCTCCACGCACACAGCCAGCAAGATCCCTTACCCAAAAAATCAACACAAAATATCCACAAGTTCGTATCCAAGCTTGATAAAAAAACTTATCCTCTTTCTAGACTCGATTTATCTATCTATTTATAACATATTAGCCTGCGCTACTCTATGGTCCGTAAACCTTGGTTTTTAGACTCTTACTCTACCCTTTGACCCATTACAATTCATTGGGGGCTTTGACCCACTCCAAAGCTCTTGCGTTAGACTAAATGTTACAAAATATTACAAAACTGGACCAAAATTGTGGTTAGGGGACCCTAATCCAATAGTCATTATGATCACTATGTTTATTTTAAGAGACTAGATAATGGTAGTTATATTATCATATTATTTATATAGATGGCATGCTTGTTGCACGGTCTAACATGCAGGAAATAAATGTGGTCAAAATAAGATTAGATAATTCATTTTTTATGAAGGATATGGGTACTACAAATAAAATATCTTGTATGATAATAATAGGAGATAGGAGAAATTATAAATTAATGTTGTCTTGGAGTGAGTACATAGAGAAAGTGTTGGAAAGATTTAAAATGCAAGATGCAAAAGTAGTTATTACACATTTTTCCATCCATTCATATCGGCTAAGGAGATGTGTCCCAAGGCACATTAAGAGATATACTACATGTCGAAGGTTTTGTATTCTTCAATCATTTGGAAACTTCATGTATGTGATGGTGTGCACAAGGATGAATACTGCACATGTAGTGGGAATCATGAGTAGGTATATGAACAATCCATATAAAAAACATTGGTTGGAAGTAAAGTGTGTTCTTATTTATTTAAGAAGTACCACTACTCAAGCCTTATGTTTTGGAGGTTCAAAAAATATTCTACGAGTATATATTAATTTAGATATGAAAAAAGTAGTATAAATAGAAAGATCGCCACAAGGAATGTTTTTTCTATAGGTAGAACAACAATAATTTGATTTTGATATTGTAAAAGGTTGATTCAATTTCAATAATGGAATCAAATTATGCTACAAATACAAAATTTAGTAAAGATATTATTTTGCTACATGGTTTTATGGAGGAATTGGGAAATAAGAAGGAGAATAATCGGTTGTACAATGAAAGCTACAGTGTCATTCATCTTGCAAAGAAATCATCCTTCCATTCTAAGAAAAAATATATATATCTCGGATACCATTTCATGTGATAAATTTTTCAAGGTAGATAGTTGAATTTGGAAAATATACACACTAGCTAGAATCCTACATTCATGCTAACGAAGGAAATAACCAGAGAGAAACTATGTTCCTACTCAATTTCATCTAGTTATCAAGCATGATGGTGAATATGAGAATTTTCCCAGGTCCAAAGTTGAAGCATAGTTTTCAGTCCTATATAGGCCCTGTTAGCCCCCCTATGAGATTTTTGACAAGCAAAACAGGGGGCTAAGTTTGTTGTTGAGCCTTCAAGGAATGCATTTCCTCTGAAAACACAGTCTCCTTGAAGCCTCCATGTGTCTTTTATCCTTTGATAAATTCCCCTCTGCTGATTCCTATTATAAAGCCTCTCTGTTTGTGAAGAAATGCTCAAAGGCCCCCTTTTCCCTCTTATTTCAACCCCCACTTAGCTTCTACTTGTTTCCCCTTCTATTTCCCTTCATTACCCTTCAAATTCCCCCAAAATCCTCTTTAAATTCCACCCATATCCCTTGTTTGGGCTAATTTACCCTTATCCCTCTATCGTTCCCCTTTCTAACCTTTAAATCACATTGGAATGGGCCAAACCCACTTCTGACCTCATACCAGGGCTTAGCCCTTTTCCTGCCAGCCCTTTTAAACCACTTCCCCATGTAACCCTTACCCATGACCAAGCACTTAAAGCCTTAGGCGCGCATCGCATATCGCATCCATCGCAGATCGCATTTTCGCGTGTTATGCTCGTTAGATCCATCGCAAATATTTGCGATGTGATCTGATCGTCTCGCAAATATTTGCGATGCGATCGTCTGATCGCCGCCATTGCACTTTCAGTCAATCGCATTTTCCCCATCGCATTTCCGCTCCGTCGCAGAGCGCAAAGCGCAGCTTTTTGTTTGGTGCTGATTTCCGCCGTCGCACTTTCTCCATTTGCGATTTTGCGATCTGACCCCTGGGTCCCACATCCACGGCTCCCCTCATTGCATTTTGTTAATTTCCTTTGTATTTCCTCCGTTAGTTAAACCTTTTCATGTTACATTAAAGTTTAATAAATCGTCCTCCACCATGACCGGGTCCCGCCATTTCGAATGAATTTCATGTGTTTGACCTTTCCCCTTTGTAGCTCGGCCAACGGTTAAATCTTAGTATTTAGCACTAAAGGCATTCTCCGCCATTGTTCCATGTGTTCACCATTTCCACAGTCGCCACCGCCTTTCCACCACGAGCCTCCAAAGCATTTCTGCACCACCACTGCCCGAGTTTGTAATAGTTTTATTTGACTGTTCAGTTAGCACAAAGAGGCCTGTTCAGCGGCCAAACGAAACAGCAGAGACGGATTTGAGGGATTCAAGCCGATTAATTGAAGATTAACAATTATAATCCTACATTCAAAGTGAAAGGCACAGTTTGAAGATTTAAGCACACCGTCAAAAGCTTACCCATTTTTAATATCAGCAAAGTACTCTTCTCTAGGCGTTCACCTTCCTACAAGAAATCTCCATGCCTCCTCGAGCCCTGAAACGATTAATTACACTGACTAAAGCTCATTTAAGACAGTCAGGTGGTAGGTATGAGGTATGGAGCGACCTTGTAGACTTTCATCCAGTTCATTTATTCCAGAACGGCAGCACAGAGCTACAGACGCTGAAAGGACTCCAAATAAATATCTGAGGTCAAATCCGACCCGACAGAGATTTCCAAACCGATCTACAGAATACACACAACGCTGCATATAACCATTAAGCAGAATGGGCTCGGCTTCCTCCACCATTTTGTATTAATGAGGCTCATTTAATTGTTCACCTACTTCTCTTTCTTCCTCTTCTCCTATAAGAACCCCCGGGAACATATTTTAAAGTTGTTGTTGCCTTACTGTGGCAGTTGCTGTTAGAGGGATTCATTCTTGACTGTTAGAACAGTCGTGGGAGGGAGTAGCAGAGTAGTTTGTATGTAATAGGCTGGGAGGAGAAGGTTTGGATGGTATCAGCCATTGAGCTTATTGTACATGACTAGTTTTGCATCAATTAATCAAAGCACATTTCACAGGATCCTGGTCTATTACTATTGGTGATGTTTTCCTAACTCTGTTTATTACATTTTCATACTGTTTCATGCTCTTCTGGTAGGCAATAGAAGTATAACATAGGATTCACCCTTGTTAGGTGCCCTATGTTTCCTACTCTCCCTATCTTTAATGTTTTCTACTTTATGTGTTATCTAAGAGAGAATTCATGTGGTTTAAACAGTGCAGTGGATGTTATTGCCTGCTGGCTGATGTATGAACTTGTGGGTTTGCTGCTTGGATGTTTCTTCGTCAATATTATCCATGTTTTCCCTTGGAGTTGCTAAAGCAGACCTAGAGTTAAATGACCTCTGGTCCGATCTATAAGCAGCCCCTTTGTCCCCTTTCGAGAGCTGCCTTCGAGTATGTCCAAGCAGGTCTGGAGTTAAATGACCTCTGACTTGATCTATAGAGAGAAAATTAGTTGTCATTCCTTCTTCCACTTTCTCCCCTCAATGTTACATTCCACCATCTGCCTAAAAGATCCTTTAGTGTAGATGACTTGCCCTTTGAAAGCCTTGGCTAGTGGATGCAATTAATTTCCTTTCATGACTCCATAGCCCAATGGATGGCACTGTCTTGGCCTACCCTCTTTGCTGAAGCCTCCTGATGTTTTGTTTCCTTTCTCCCATTACTTTCTCAGTCTATGATCTCTTGACCAATCCAGCAACCAACCAACCAAATCATTTAAACCCCCCATTTGTGCTTCATACCTAGCCTAATATCTCAATTTGAGCTTTCAAAGATATATCATTCTTGCTCTATTTGGAGAGATCCCTCTCCGGGTCCAGGAGGGCTAGATCCTAGGGCCCCAAGGTGGTTTGATGCTATCTCATCTTTTGGTATTGCCAAATCTGCCAAAACATGAGAACCCCAACATAATGGCGACTCCACTGGGGAAGAGACCAATCAACCTTGATTTGGTAAAACACTGTGGTGGACAGTAAGTTGTAAATCATCCACCTGGTGACTCCACAATTCCTGAATGATTAAAAGACTCCATAGGTGATCAGCAGGCCACTGATTATCTTGGTTTCACGTGACTCCACTGGGAGATCATGTCGCAGTACAACATCATCCATGCCGAAGACCAAGCCACGTCACTAATGGAAGACCCTGAGCGGTTTGCAGAAATGTTTCCAGGTTTCATGGTAGTATGCCGTGATACAATATCTAGTGACTTGGCAGAATATAAGGTGGAGGACCTTCCAGGGGTTATTCCTCTCAGCTCAAAAGGCAGACCCGTGATCAAGAATTTTTTTTTAGAAGTGCTGGCTGAGAGGTATGAAGCTGAGCTCGAACTTTTGAAATCACAAGAGATATCATACGAGTTCAGAGACCCAAAAGCATTCTTGGAAAGTCTCCCGCCCCCTAAAAGCGAAGAGATTCCGCTGTTGTTCGATGTGCAAGAAGAAGATGATCTGGTTCCCAAGAGCCGCTTTGAGAACGCAGTGGAAGAAGAAGAAATAATCGAAGCTGCCTAGGACATAGACCACCTACCAGTCATGGCAGGCCTGGAAGAAGACAACGTGCATCAAGCGTTCGTCGATCCTGTGGCAGAGTACATGGAGGCCCTGACTTGCTCAAATACTCCAGCGATAATCATCAGCCAAGGCCAGATTCATCAAGAATGGTCACTACTGATGGTGACCACAATTTTGAAGGACCACAGATAGAGCACCCTGTGGTTATCTCTGACAGGCAGCCAGTGCTCATATCCTTTTTTGTTACTGCTTGACCGGCTGCATTGGCATTATTGTATCACCTAGAACATCAGAGATTCCCAATTAGAGTAGGGTAGGTAGGAAAAGCTCAATAAAGCTCAGTCTATGAGCATGTAGTTATTTGTTTTCTGTCTTAGAATGTAGAGAAGAAACCTGCTAGACAGTCTAATCCTAGCAGGTAGTAGTGTAGGTAGAGAAGCTTATGAGGCCAACAGCCTAATCTGGTCTCATGGAGTAATAAGGGTAGACTTAGAATAGGTTTATTTTCTGTTTATAAAAATAAAATGATGTAAAGGGTCCGCAAGCCCAAATGCACCCAAAAGAAAAATGTTAGGACTATAGTGTGGGTAGGTAGTTGTTTGGGAGAATTTTACTACTGATATGTTGTCTTCATAGCTTGTGGCAGCTGATCAAAGAAAGAAATGGATGGTTCAAGCAGCAGGCACCTGGCCTACACCAAGAGATCATTTTCTGAATTCTTGACTCCTTCAAGAAGAAGCCATCCCCATGTGGAGCCACTGTTAGCCCCCCCTTATAAATTTTTTGTCAAGCAAACGGGGGCTAAATTGTTTTTGAGCCTTCAAGGAATGCATTTCCTCTGAAAACACAGTCTCCTTGAAGCATCCATGTGTCTTTTATCCTTTGATAAATTCCCCTCTGCTGATTCCTATTATAAAGCCTCTCTGTTTGTGAAGAAATGCCCAAAGGCCCCCTTTTCCCTCTTTTTCCCCCCACTTAGCTTCTATTTTGGTCTCCCCTTCTTTTTCCCTTCTTACCTTTCAAACCCCTCAAGATCCCCTCTAAATTCCACCCATATCCCTTGTTTGGGCTAATTTACCCTTATCCCTCTATCGTTCCCCTTTCTAACCTTTAAATCACATTGGAATGGGCCAAACCCACTTCTGACCTCATACCAGGGCTTAGCCCTTTTCCTGCCAGCCCTTTTAAACCACTTCCCCATGTAACCCTTACCCATGACCAAGCACTTAAAGCCTTAGGCGCGCATCGCATATCGCATCCATCGCAGATCGCATTTTCGCGTGTTATGCTCGTTAGATCCATCGCAAATATTTGCGATGTGATCTGATCGTCTCGCAAATATTTGCGATGCGATCGTCTGATCGCCGCCATTGCACTTTCAGTCAATCGCATTTTCCCCATCGCATTTCCGCTCCGTCGCAGAGCGCAAAGCGCAGCTTTTTGTTTGGTGCTGATTTCCGCCGTCGCACTTTCTCCATTTGCGATTTTGCGATCTGACCCCTGGGTCCCACATCCACGGCTCCCCTCATTGCATTTTGTTAATTTCCTTTGTATTTCCTCCGTTAGTTAAACCTTTTCATGTTACATTAAAGTTTAATAAATCGTCCTCCACCATGACCGGGTCCCGCCATTTCGAATGAATTTCATGTGTTTGACCTTTCCCCTTTGTAGCTCGGCCAACGGTTAAATCTTAGTATTTAGCACTAAAGGCATTCTCCGCCATTGTTCCATGTGTTCACCATTTCCACAGTCGCCACCGCCTTTCCACCACGAGCCTCCAAAGCATTTCTGCACCACCACTGCCCGAGTTTGTAATAGTTTTATTTGACTGTTCAGTTAGCACAAAGAGGCCTGTTCAGCGGCCAAACGAAACAGCAGAGACGGATTTGAGGGATTCAAGCCGATTAATTGAAGATTAACAATTATAATCCTACATTCAAAGTGAAAGGCACAGTTTGAAGATTTAAGCACACCGTCAAAAGCTTACCCATTTTTAATATCAGCAGAGTACTCTTCTCTAGGCGTTCACCTTCCTACAAGAAATCTCCATGCCTCCTCGAGCCCTGAAACGATTAATTACACTGACTAAAGCTCATTTAAGACAGTCAGGTGGTAGGTATGAGGTATGGAGCGACCTTGTAGACTTTCATCCAGTTCATTTATTCCAGAACGGCAGCACAGAGCTACAGACGCTGAAAGGACTCCAAATAAATATCTGAGGTCAAATCCGACCCGACAGAGATTTCCAAACCGATCTACAGAATACACACAACGCTGCATATAACCATTAAGTAATGGGCTCACTTCCTCCACCATTATACACGAGGCTCATTTGAATGTTCACCTACTGTTTCTTCCTCTTCTCCTATAAGAACCCCCGGGAACATATTGTAAAGTTGTTGTTGCCTTGCTGTGGCAGTTGCTGTTAGAGGGATTCATTCTTGACTGTTAGAACAGTCGTGGGAGGGAGTAGCAGAGTAGTTTGTATGTAATAGGCTGGGAGGAGAAGGTTTGGATGGTATCAGCCATTGAGCTTATTTTACATGACTGGTTTTGCATCAATTAATCAAAGCACATTTCACAGGATTCTGGTCTATTACTATTGGTGATGTTTTCCTAACTCTGTTTATTACATTTTCATAATGTTTCATGCTCTTCTGGTAGGCAACAGAAGTATAACATAGGATTCACCCTTGTTAGGTGCCCTATGTTTCCTGCTCTCCCTATCTTTAATTTTTTCTACTTTATGTGTTATCTAAGAGAGAATTCATGTGGTTTAACCAGTGCAGTGGATGTTATTGCCTGCTGGCTGATGTATGAACTTGTGGGTTTGCTGCTTGGATGTTTCTTCGTCAATATTATCTATGTTTTCCCTTGGAGTTGCTAAAGCAGACCTGGAGTTAAATTACCTCTGGTCTGATCTATAAGCAGCCCCTTTGTCCCCTTTCGAGAGGTGCCTTCGAGTATGTCCAAGCAGGTCTGGAGTTAAATGACCTCTGACCTGATCTATAGAAAGAAAATTGGTTGTCATTCCTTCTTCCACTTTCTCCCCTTAATGTTCCATTCCACCATCTGCCTAAAATATCCTTTAGTGTAGATGACTTGCCCTTTTAAAGCCTTGGCTAGTGGATGCAATTAATTTCCTTTCATGACTCCATAGCCCAATGGATGGCACTCTCTTGGCCTACCCTCTTTGCTGAAGCCTCCTGCTGTTTTGTTTCCTTTCTCCCATTACTTTCTCAGTCTATGATCTCCTGACCAATCCAGCAACCAACCAACCAAATCATTTAAACCCCCCATTTGTGCTTCATACCTAGCCTAATATCTCAATTTGAGCTTTCAAAGATATATCATTCTTGCTCTATTTGGAGAGATCCCTCTATGGGTCCAGGAGGGCTAGATCCTAGGGCCCCAAAGTGGTTTGATGTTGTCTCATCTTTTGGTATTGCCAAATCTGCCAAAACATGGGAACCCCAACATAATGGCGACTCCACTGGGGACGAGACCAATCAACCTTGATTTGGTAAACCACTGTGGTGGACAGTAAGTTGTAAATCATCCACCTGGTGACTCCATAATTCCTGAATGATAAAAGACTCCACAGGTGATCAACAGGCCAATGATTATCTTGGTTTCACGAGACTCCACTGGGAGACCTTGTCGCAGTACAACATCATCCATGCCGAAGATCCAGTCACTTCGCTAATGGAGGACTCTGAACAATGTGCAGAACTAGATCCAAACCTCATAGCAGAGTTTCAGAGTGGAATAGTGAGTGTACTGGCAGAAATTGAATGGGAGGACCTTCCAAAGATCGTCCCTATCAGCTCAGCACTCAATACTCTATTTCTTGATTTGTTGGTTGAGAGGTATGAAGCTGAGCTCGAACTTTTGAAATCACAAGAAAAATCATACGATTTCAGAGACCCGAGAGCCTTTTTGGAAAGTCTCCCGCCCCCTAAAAGAGAAGAAATTCCACTACTGTTTGATGTGCAAGAAGAAGACAATCCGGCTCCCAAGAACCACTCTGAAGACACAACGGAAAATGCAATAACCGAAGCCGCCCAGGACGCAAACAACCTACCAATCATGGAAGGCCTAAGTGAAGAAAGTGCACATCATATGCTCATTGATCCTGTGGCAGAATACGTGGAGGCCCTGATGCGCTCAAATACTCCAGCGATAATCGTCAGCCAGGGCTAGTTTCATCAGGAAGGGTCACTACTGATGGTGACCACAACTTTGAAGGACCACAGGCAGAGCACCCTGTGGTTATCTCTGACAGGCAGCCAGTGCTCATATCCTTTTTTGTTACTGCTTGATTGGCTACATTGGCATTATTGTATCACCTAGAACATTAGAGATTTCCAAGTTAGGGTAGGGTAGGTAGGAAAGCTCAATAAAGCTCAGTCTATGAGCATGTAGTTAGTTGTTTCATTTTCTGTCTTAGAATGTAGAGAAGAAACCTGCTAGACAGTCTAATCCTGGCTTGGCTTGTTTTAAATTTTGTCTTAGAATGTAGAGAAGAAACCTGCTAGACAGTCTAATCCTTGCAGGTAGTAGTGTAGGTAGAGAAGCTTATGAGGCCAACAGCCTAATCTGGTCTCATGGAGTAATAAGGGTAGAATTAGAATAGGTTTATTTTCTGTTTATAAAAATAAAATGATGTAAAGGGTCTGTAAGCCCAAATGCACCCAAAAGAAAATGTTAGGACTATAGTGTGGGTAGGTAGTTGTTTGGGAGAATTTTACTGCTGATATGTTGTCTTCATAGCTTGTGGCAGCTGATCAAAGAAATAAATGGATGGTTCAAGCAGCAGGCACCTGGCCTACACCAAGAGATCATTTTCTGAATTCTTGACTCCTTCAAGAAGAAGCCATCCCCATGTGGAGCCACTGTTAGCCCCCCTATGAGATTTTTGACAAGCAAAACAGGGGGCTAAGTTGTTGTTGAGCCTTCAAGGAATGCATTTCCTCTGAAAACACAGTCTCCTTGAAGCCTCCATGTGTCTTTTATCCTTTGATAAATTCCCCTCTGCTGATTCCTATTATAAAGCCTCTCTGTTTGTGAGGAAATGCCCAAAGGCCCCCTTTTCCCTCTTATTTCAACCCCCACTTAGCTTCTACTTGTTTCCCCTTCTATTTCCCTTCATTACCCTTAACATTCCCCCAAAATCCCCTTTAAATTCTACCCATATCCCTTGTTTGGGCTAGTTCGCCCTTATCCCTCTATCGTACCCCTTCTTGCCTTTAAATCTGTTGAAATGGGCTTAAAACCCACTTTTAACTTTACCATAGGCCTAAACCACTTCCCTTTTTTTCTATACCCCACAAATACATTCCATATAGAACTTTACTATAAAGTTTTTATATATTAACCCGCCGCTTATAGCGCAGATTGCAAATCACATTTTCATTGTTTGTGTTCGACCAATCCATCACAAATATTTGCGATGCAATGCCTCACATCATCGCACTTTCCGCCCATCGCATTTTCCCCATCGCACTTTCCGCCCATCACATTTTCCCCCAATCGCATTTTCCCTCTGTCGCAATTTCTCGCATCGCAACTTCGCCCGATCGCATCTATCGCAGATCGTATTCTTGCGCGTTATGATCGTTAGATCCATCACAAATATTTGCGATGGAATCGCAGATCGCTCCGTCGCATTCTTTGTCTCCATCGCAATATCGCAAGCGCAAGGTTTCTGTTTGGTGCCACTTTCCGCCATCGCACTTTCCGCCTTTGCAATTTTCGATGCGCTCCCTGGGTCCCACATCCACGGCTCCTCTCCATTGTTTTTCTAGTCATTTCCTGTGTATTTCCCCCCGAGCGTTAGCCTTTGGGTTTTACACTAATATCCTTTTCCTCCGCCATTCTCCATTATTTCTGTTGTTTTCACTGTCTCGCCACTGTCCCTCCGGGCCTCTATGCATTTCCCCACTACCACTACCCCGGTTCACGACAGGTTTATTTTATTGAGCAGGTAGCACAGAGAGGCCATTACAGTCGCCAGCGAAGCAGGAGAGACGGTTTTTGAAGGGATTCAGGCCGGTTAATTGAAGATTAACAATTATGATCCCGTGGTCAAAGAATCGAGGCACGGTTTGAAGATTTGAGCACGCCGTCAAAAGCTTACCCGCGTTTAATATCAGCAGAGTACTCTTCTGTAGGCGTTCACTTTCCTACAAGAAATCTCCATGCCTTCTCGAGCCCTGAAACGATTAATTACACTGACTAAAGCACATTTAAGATAGTCAGGCGGCAGTTATGAGGTATGGAGCGGCCTTGCAGACTTTCATCCAGTTCATTTATTCCAGAATGGCAGCACAGAGCTCCAGACGCCGAAAGGACTCCGAATAAATATCTGAGGTCAAATCCGACCTGACAGAGATCTCCAAACCGATCTATAGAATACACACAGCGCTGCATATAACCATTAAGCAGAATGGGCTCGGCTTCCTCCACCATTCTGTATTTATGAGACTCATTTAATTGTTCACCTACTTCTGTTTCTTCCTCTTCTCCTATAAGAACCCCCGGGAACATATTGTAAGGGTTGTTGTTGCCTTGTTGTGGCAGTTGCTGTTAGAGGGATTCATTCTTGACTGTTGGAATAGTCGTGGGAGGCAGTAGCAGAGTATTTGTATGTAGTAGGTTGGGAGGAGAAATTCTGGACTGTATTAGCCATTGAGCTCAGTGTACATGACTGGTTTTTCATCAATTAATCAAAGCACATTTCACGGGATCACAGTCTATTACTGGCATTGATGTATAGTAACTCTATTTATTACATTTTCATACTGTTTCATGTTCTTCTGGTAGGCAACAGAAGTATAGCATAGGATTCACCCTTGCTAGGTGCCCTATGTTTCCTGCTCTCCCTACCTTTAATGTTTTCTACTTTATGTGTATCTGAGAGTGAATTCATGTGGTTTAACCAGCGCAGTGGATGTTATTGCCTACTGGATGATGTATGAACTTAGGGGTTTGTTGCTTGGATGTTTCTCTATTAATCTTATCTCTGTCTTCCCTTGGAGTTGCTAAAGCAGACCTGGAGTTGAATGACCTCTGGTCTGATCTATAGGCTGCCCCTTTTTCCGCCTTTGAGAGATGCCTTTGAGTATGTCCAAGCAGGCCTGGAGTTAAATGACCTCTGACATGATCTATAGACAGAAATTGGGTGCCTCTCCTTCTTCCACTTTCTCGCCTTAATGTTCCATTCCACCATCTATCTAAAAAGATCCTTTAGTGTAGATGACTTGCCCTTTGAAAGCCTTGGCTAGTGGATGCAATTAATTTCCTTTCATGACTCCATAGCCCAATGGATGGCACTGTCTTGGCCTACCCTCTTTGCTAAAGCCTCCTGATGTTTTGTTTCCTTTCTCCCATTACTTTCTCAGTCTATGATCTCCTGACCAATACAGCAACCAACCAACCAAATCATTTAAACCCCCCATTTTTTCTTCATACCTAGCCTAATATCTCAATTTGAGCTTTCAAAGATATATAATTCTTGCTCTATTTGGAGAGATCCCTCTCCGGGTCTAGGAGGGCTAGATCCTAGGGCCCCAAAGTGGTTTGATTTTGTCTCATCTTTTGGTATTGCCAAATTTGCCAAAACATGGGAACCCCAACATAATGGAGACTCCGCTGGGGAAGAGACCAATCAGCCTTGATTTGGTGAACCACTGTGGTGGACAGTAAGTTGTAAATCATCCACTTGGAGAATCCACAATTCCTGAATGATTAAAACACTCCATAGGTGATCAGCAGGCCACTGATTATCTTGGTTTCACGTGACTCCACTGGGAGACCATGTCGCAGTACAACATCATCCATGCCAAAGACCAAGCCACGTCACTGATGGAAGACCCTGAACGGTTTGCAGAAATGTTTCCAGATTTCATGGCAGTATGCCGTGATATAATATCTAGTGACTTGGCAGAATATAAGGTCGAGGACCTTCCAGGGGTTATTCCTCTCAGCTCAAAAGGCGGACCCGTGATCAAGAAAAAAAATTTAGTAGTGCTGGTGAGAGGTATGAAGCTGAGCTCGAACTTTTGAAATCACAAGAGATATCATACGAGTTTAGAGACCCAAAAGAATTCTTGGAAAGTCTCCCGCCCCCTAAAAGAGAAGAAATTCCGCTGTTGTTTGATGTGCAAGAAGAAGATGATCCGGCTCCCAAGAGCCACTCTGAAGACGCAGCGAAAAATTAAATAATCGAAGCCGCCCAGGACGCAAACAACCTACCAATCATGGAAGGCCTAAGTGAAGAAAGTGAACATCATATGCTCATTGATCCTGTGGCAGAATATGTGGAGACCCTGATGAGCTCGAATACTCCAGCGTTGATCCTTAACATGGGTCAGTTTCATCAGGAAGGGTCACTACTGATGGTGACCACAATTTTGAAGGACCACAGGCAGAGCACCCTGTGGTTATCTCTGACAGGCAGCCAGTGCTCATATCCTTTTGTGTTACTGCTTGAATGGCTACATTGGCATTATTGTATCACCTAGAACATCAGAGATTTCTAGTTAGAGTAGGGTAGGTAGGAAGTCTTAAATAAAGCTCAGCCTGTGAGCGTGTAGTTAGTAGTTTTTATTTTCTGCAAAGTCCAGCAAGTCGGATAGTCTAATCCTGGCTTGACTGTTTCCAATTTTTGTCTTAGAATGTAGAGAAGAAACCTGCTAGACAGTCTAATCCTAGCAGGTAGTACTGCAGGTAGAGAAGCTTATGAGGCCAACAGCCTAATCTGGTCTCATGGAGTAATAAGGGTAGACTTAGAATAGGTTTATTTTCTGTTCATAAAAATAAAATGATGTAAAGGGTCTGCAAGCCCAAAGGCACCCAAAAGAAAAATGTTAGGACTATAGTGTGGGTAGGTAGTTGTTTGGGAGAATTTTACTGTTGATCTGTTGTCTTCATAGCATGTGGCAGTTGATCAAAGAAAGAAATGGATGGTTCAAGCAGCAGGCACCTGGCCTACACCAAGAGATCATTTTCTGAATTCTTGACTCCTTCAAGAAGAAGCCATCCCCATGTGGAGCCACTGTTAGCCCCCCTATGAGATTTTTGACAAGCAAAACAGGGGGCTAAGTTTGTTGTTGAGCCTTCAAGGAATGCATTTCCTCTGAAAACACAGTCTCTTTGAAGCCTCCATGTGTCTTTTATCCTTTGATAAATTCCCCTCTGCTGATTCCTATTATAAACCCTCTCTGTTTGTGAAGAAATGCCCAAAGGCCCCCTTTTCCCTCTTATTTCAACCCCCACTTAGCTTCTACTTGTCTCCCCTTCTATTTCCCTTCATTACCCTTCAAATTCCCCCAAAATCCCCTTTAAATTCTACCCATATCCCTTGTTTG
Source organism: Pinus albicaulis (assembly GCA_034641835.2). Lineage (NCBI taxonomy): Eukaryota > Viridiplantae > Streptophyta > Pinopsida > Pinales > Pinaceae > Pinus > Pinus albicaulis. The sequence continues at coordinate 932,668,663 of CM076575.1, read as the reverse complement.
GGCTAATTTACCCTTATCCCTCTATCGTTACCCTTTCTAACCTTTAAATCACATTGGAATGGGCCAAACCCACTTCCGACCTTATACCAGGGCTTAGCCCTTTTCCCGCCAGCCCTTTTAAACCACTTCCCCACGTAACCCTTACCCATGACCAAGCGCTTAAAGCCTTAGGCGCGCATCGCATATCGCATCCATCGCAGATCGCATTTTCGCGTGTTATGCTCGTTAGATCCATCGCAAATATTTGCGATGCGATCTGATCGCGTCGCAAATATTTGTGATGCGATCATCTGATCGCCGCCATCGCACTTTCCGCCAATCGCATTTTCCCCATCGCATTTCTGCTCCGTCGCAGAGCGCAAAGCACAGTTTTCTGTTTGCTGCTGATTTCCGCCGTCGCACTTTCTCCATTTGCGATTTTGTGATCTGACCCGCGGGTCCCACATCCACAGCTCCCCTCATTGCATTTTATTCATTTCCTTTGTATTTCCTCCGTTAGTTAAACCTTTGCATGTTACATTAAATTTTAATAAATCATCCTCCGCCATGACCGGATCCCACCATTTCAAATGCATTTCATGTGTTTGACCTTTCCCCTTTGTAGCTCGGCCAACAGTTAAATCTTAGTATTTAGCACTAAAGGCATTCTCCGCCATTGTTCCATGTGTTCACTGTTTCCACAGTCGTCACCCCCTTTCCACCACGGGCCTCCAAAGCATTTCTCCACCACCACTGCCCGAGTTTGTAATAGTTTTATTTGACTGTTCAGTTAGCACAGAGAGGCCAGTTCAGCGGCCAAACGAAACAGCAGAGACGGATTTGAGGGATTCAAGCTGGTTAATTGAAGATTAACAATTATAATCCTTCATTCAAAGGGAAAGGCGCAGTTTGAAGATTTAAGCACGCCGTCAAAAGCTTACATGTGTTTAATATCAGTAGAGTACTCTTCTCTAGGCGTTCACCTTCCTACAAGAAATCTCCATGCCTCGTCGAGCCTTGAAACGATTAATTACACTGACTAAAGCTCATTTAAGACAGTCAGGCGGAAGGTATGAGGTATGGAGTGGCCTTGCAGACTTTCATCTAGTTCATTTATTCCAGAATGGCAGCACAGAGCTCCAGACGCCGAAAGGACTCCAAATAAATATCTGAGGTCAAATCCGACCCGACAGAGATCTCCAAACCGATCTACAGAATACACACAGCGCTGCATATAACCATTAAGCAGAATGGGCTCGGCTTCCTCCACCATTCTGTATTAATGAGGCTCATTTAATTGTTCACCTACTTCTGTTTCTTCCTCTTCTCCTATAAGAACCCCCAGGAACATATTGTAAAGTTGTTGTTGCCTTGTTGTGGCAGTTGCTGTTAGAGGGATTCATTCTTGACTGTTAGAACAGTCGTGGGAGGGAGTAGCAGAGTAGTTTGTATGTAATAGGCTGGGAGGAGAAGGTTTGGATGGTATCAGCCATTGAGCTTATTGTACATGACTGGTTTTGCATCAATTAATCAAAGCACATTTCACAGGATCCTGGTCTATTACTATTGGTGATGTTTTCCTAACTCTGTTTATTACATTTTCATACTTTTTCATGCTCTTCTGGTAGGCAACAGAAGTATAACATAGGATTCACCCTTGTTAGGTGCCCTATGTTTCCTGCCCTCCCTATCTTTAATGTTTTCTACTTTATGTGCTATCTAAGAGCGAATTCATGTGGTTTAACCAGTGCAGTGGATGTTATTGCCTGTCGGCTGATGTATGAACTTGTGGGTTTGCTGCTTGGATGTTTCTTAAATCAATATGTATTATCTACAATTTTTTTCCCTTGGAGTTGCTAAAGCAGACTTGGAGTTAAATGACCTCTGGTCCGATCTATAAGCAACCCCTTTGTCTCTTTGAGAGCTGCCTTAGAGTATGTCCAAGCAGGTCTGGAGTTAAATGACCTCTGACCTGATCTATAGACAGAAATTCGGTTTCTTTCCTTCTTTCACTTTCCCTCCTTAATGTTCCATTCCATCATCTGCCTAAAAGATCCTTTAGTGTAGATGACTTGCCCTTTGAAAGCCTTGGCTAGTTGTTGCACGTAATTTCCTTTCATGAATCCATAGCCCAATGGATGGCACTATCTTGGCCTATCCTCTTTGCTGAAGCCTCCTGCTGTTTTGTTTCCTTTCTCCCATTACTTTCTCAGTCTATGATCTCCTGACCAACCCAACAACCAACCAACCAAATCATTTAAAATCCCTCGTGCTTCATAACTAGCCTAATATCTCATTTGAGCTTCAAAGACATATCATTCTTTGCTCTTTTTGGAGAGATCCCTCTCCGGGTCTAGGAGGGCTAGATCCTAGGGCCCCAAAGTGGTTTGATGTTGTCTCATCTTTTGGTATTGCCAAATCTGCCAAAACATGGGAACCCCAACATAATGGCGACTCCACTGGGGAATAGATCAGTCAGCTTTGATTTGGTAAACCACTGTGGTGGAAAGTAAGTTGTAAAACATCCACCTGGCGACTCCACAATTCCTAAATGATTAAAAGACTCCATAGATGATCAATAGGCCACTGATTATCTTGGTTTCACGTGACTCCACTGGGAGACCATGTCGCAGTACAACATCATCCATGCCGAATACCAAGCCACGTCACTAATGGAAGACCCTAAACGGTTTGCAGAAATGTTTCCAGATTTCATGGCAGTATGCCGTGATATAATATCTAGTGACTTGGCAGAATATAAGGTGGAGGACCTTCCAGGGGTTATTCCTCTCAGCTCAAAAGGCGGACCCGTGATCAAGAATTTTATTTTAAAAGTGCTGGCTGAGAGGTATGAAGCTGAGCTCGAACTTTTGAAATCACAAGAGATATCATACGAGTTCAGAGACCCAAAAGCATTCTTGGAAATTCTCCCGCCCCCTAAAAACGAAGAGATTCCGCTGCTTTTCGAAGTAGAATAAGAAGATGATCCGGTTCCCAAGAGCCCCTTTGAAGATATAGTGGAAGACGCAATAACCAAAGCTGCCCAGGACGCAAACAGCCTACCAATCATGGAAGGCCTAAGTGAAGAAAGTGCACATCATATGCTCATTGATCCTGTGGCAGAATACGTGGAGGCCCTGATGCGCTCAAATACTCCAGCGTTGATCCTTAACATGGGTCAGTTTCATCAGGAAGGGTCACTACTGATGGTGAAAACAATTTTGAAGGACCACAGGCAGAGTACCCTGTGGTTATCTCTGACAGGCAGCCAGTGCTCATATCTTTTTTGTTACTGCTTGACTGGCTGTATTGGCATTATTGTATCACCTAGAACATCAGAGATTTCTAGTTAGAGTAGGGTAGGTAGGAAGTCTGAAATAAAGCTCAGCCTGTGAGCATGTAGTTAGTAGTTTTTATTTTCTGCAAAGTCCAGCAAGTCGGATAGTCTAATCCTGGCTTGACTGTTTCCAATTTTTGTTTTAGAATGTAGAGAAGAAACCTGCTAGATAGTCTAATCCTAGCAGGTAGTACTGCAGGTAGAGAAGCTTATGAGGCCAACAGCCTAATCTGGTCTCATGGAGTAATAAGGGTAGACTTAGAATAGGTTTATTTTCTGTTCATAAAAATAAAATGATGTAAAGGGTCTGTAAGCCCAAATGCACCCAAAATAAAAATGTTAGGACTATAGTGTGGGTAGGTAGTTGTTTGGGAGAATTTTACTGTTGATCTGTTGTCTTCATAGCATGTGGCAGCTGATCAAAGAAAGAAATGGATGGTTCAAGCAGCAGGCACCTGGCCTACACCAAGAGATCATTTTCTGAATTCTTGACTCCTTCAAGAAGAAGCCATCCCCATGTGGAGCCACTGTTAGCCCCCCTATGAGATTTTTGACAAGAAAAAAAAGGGGCTAAGTTTGTTGTTGAGCCTTCAAGGAATGCATTTCCTCTGAAAACATAGTCTCCTTGAAGCCTCCATGTGTCTTTTATCCTTTGATAAATTCCCCTCTGCTGTTTCCTATTATAAAGCCTCTCTGTTTGTGAAGAAATGCCCAAAGGCCCCCTTTTCCCTCTTATTTCAACCCCCACATAGCTTCTACTTTTTCCCCTTCTATTTCCCTTCATTACCCTTCAAATTCCCCCAAAATCCCATTTAAATTCTACCCATATCCCTTGTTTGGGCTAATTTACCCTTATCCCTCTATCGTTCCCCTTTCTAACCTTTAAATCACATTAGAATGGGCCAAACCCACTTCCGACCTTATACCAGGGCTTAGCCATTTTCCCGCCAGCCCTTTTAAACCACTTCCCCACGTAACCCTTACCCATGACCAAGCGCTTAAAGCCTTAGGTGCGCATCGCATATCGCATCCATCGCAAATCGCATTTTCGTGTGTTATGCTCGTTAGATCCATCGCAAATATTTGCGATGCGATCTGATCGCGTTGCAAATATTTGCGATGCGATCATCTGATCGCCGCCATCGCACTTTCCGCCGATCGCATTTTCCCCATCGTATTTCTGCTCCGTCTCAGAGCGCAAAGCGCAGTTTTCTGTTTGGTGCTGATTTTCGCTATCGCCCTTTCTCCATTTGCGATTTTGCGATCTGACCCCCGGGTCCCACATCCACGGCTACCCTCATTTCATTTTGTTCATTTCCTTTGTATTTCCTCCATTAGTTAAACCTTTGCATGTTACATTAAAGTTTAATAAATCGTCCTCCGCCATGACCGGGTCCCGCCATTTCGAATGCATTTCATGTGTTTGACCTTTCCCCTTTGTAGCTCAGCCAACAGTTAAATGTTAGTATTTAGCACTAAAGGCATTCTCCGCCATTGTTCCATGTGTTCTCCGTTTCCACAGTCGCCACCACCTTTCCACCATGGGCCTCCAAAGCATTTCTCCACCACCACTGCCCGAGTTTGTAATAGTTTTATTTGATTGTTCAGTTAGCACAGAGAGGCCAGTTCAGCGGCCAAACGAAACAGCAGAGACGGATTTGAGGGATTATGGTCGGTTAATTGAAGATTAACAATTATAATCCTGCATTCAAAGGGAAAGGCACAGTTTGAAGATTTAAGCACGCCGTCAAAAGCTTACCCGTGTTTAATATCAGAAGAGTACTCTTCTCTAGGTGTTCACCTTCCTACAAGAAATCTCCATGCCTCCTCGAGCCCTGAAACGATTAATTACACTGACTAAAGCTCATTTAAGACAGTCAGGCAGCAGGTATGAGGTATGGAGCGGCCTTGCAGACTTTCATCCAGTTCATTTATTCCACGGCGCACGCAGCTGCTGCATAACTTCTAAAGGGACTCAACAAATATCAAATATCAGAGGTCAATCTCGACCTGACAAACGTCTCCAACCAATCTACAGAGTACAACACAACGCCATTAAGCAGAATGGACTCGGTTTCCTCCACCATTCCGTCTTAATGTGACTCATTTAATTGTTCACCTAATTCTGTTTCCTCCTCTTCTCCTATAAGAATCCCCGAGAACATAATGTAAAGGTTGTTGTTGTTCAGTTGTTGGGCATCTGCTGTTAGAGGGATTCATTCCGACTGTTAGAACAGTCGTGGGAGGGAGTAGCAGAGTAGTTGTATGTAATAGGCTGGGAGGAGAAGGTTTGGATGGTATCAGCCATTGAGCTTATTTTACATGACTGGTTTTGCATCAATTAATCAAAGCACATTTCACAGGATTCTGGTCTATTACTATTGGTGATGTTTTCCTAACTCTGTTTATTACATTTTCATAATGTTTCATGCTCTTCTGGTAGGCAACAGAAGTATAACATAGGATTCACCCTTGTTAGGTGCCCTATGTTTCCTGCTCTCCCTATCTTTAATGTTTTCTTCTTTATGTGTTATCTAAGAGCGAATTCATGTGGTTTAACCAGTGCAGTGAATGTTATTTCCTGTTGGCTGATGTATGAACTTGTGGGTTTGCTGCTTGGATGTTTCTTTGTCAATATTATCTCTGTTTTCCCTTGGAGTTGCTAAAGTAGACCTGGAGTTAAATGACCTCTGGTCCGATCTATAAGCAGCCCCTTTATCCCCTTTCGAGAGCTGCCTTCGATTATGTCCAAGCAGGTCTGGAGTTAAATGACCTCTGACCTGATCTATAGATAGAAAATTGGTTGTCATTCCTTCTTCCACTTTCTCCCCTTAATGTTCCATTCCACCATCTGCCTAAAAGATCCTTTAGTGTAGATGACTTGCCCTTTGAAAGCCTTGGCTAGTGGATGCAAGTAATTTCCTTTCATGACTCCATAGCCCAATGGATGGCACTGTCTTGGCCTATCCTCTTTGCTGAAGCCTCCCGCTGTTTTGTTTCCTTTCTCCCATTACTTTCTCAGTCTATGATCTCCTGACCAACCCAGCAACCAACCAACCAAATCATTTAAACCCCCCATTTGTGCTTCATACCTAGCCTAATATCTCAATTTGAGCTTTCAAAGATATATCATTCTTGCTCTATTTGGAGAGATCCCTCTCCTGGTCCAGGAGGGCTAGATCCTAGGGCCCCAAAGTGGTTTGATGTTGTCTCATCTTTTGGTATTGCCAAATCTGCCAAAACATGGGAACCCCAACATAATGGCGACTCCGCTGGGGAATAGATCAGTCAGCTTTGATTTGGTAAACCACTGTGGTGGACAGTAAGTTGTGAATCATCCACCTGGCGACTCCACAATTCCTAAATGATTAAAAGACTCCATAGGTGATCAGCAGGCCACTGATTATCTTGGTTTCACGTGACTCCACTGGGAGACCATGTCGCAGTACAACATCATCCATGCCGAAGACCAAGCCACGTCACTGATGGAAGACCCTGAACGGTTTGCAGAAATGTTTCAAGATTTCAGGGCAGTATGCCGTGATATAATATCTAGTGACTTGGCAGAATATAAGGTGGAGGACCTTCCAGGGGTTATTCCTCTCAGCTCAAAAGGCGGACCTGTGATCAAGACATTTTTTTTAGAAGTGCTGGCTGAGAGGTATGAAGCTGAGCTCAAACTTTTGAAATCACAAGAGATATCATACGAGTTCAGAGACCCAAAAGCATTCTTGGAAAGTCTCCCGCCCCCTAAAAGAGAAGAAATTCTGCTACTGTTTGATGTGCAAGAAGAAGACGATCTGGCTCCCAAGAGCCACTCTGAAGACTCAGTGAAAAATGCAATAATCGAAGCCGCCCAGGACGCAAACAACCTACCAATCATGGAAGGCTTAAGTGAAGAAAGTGCACATCATATGCTCATTGATCCTATGGCAGAATACTTGGAGGACCTGATGCACTCAAATACTCCAGTGTTGATCCTTAACACGGGCTAGTTTCATCAGGAAGGGTCACTACTGATGGTGACCACAATTTTGAAGGACCACAGGCAGAGCACCCTGTGGTTATCTCTGACAGGAAGCCAGTGCTCATATCCTTTTGTGTTACTGCTTGACTGGCTGCATTGGCATTATTGTATCACCTAGAACATCAGAGATTTCCAGTTAGAGTAGGGTAGGTAGGAAGTCTGAAATAAAGCTCAGCCTGTGAGCGTGTAGTTAGTAGTTTTTATTTTCTGCAAAGTCCAGCAAATCGGATAGTCTAATCCTGGCTTGATTGTTTCTAATTTCTGTCTTAGAATGTAGAGAAGAAACCTGCTAGACAGTCTAATCCTAGTAGGTAGTACTACAGGTAGAGAAGCTTATGAGGCCAACAGCCTAATCTGGTCTCATGGAGTAATAAGGGTAGACTTAGAATAGGTTTATTTTCTGTTCATAAAATTAAAATGATGTAAAGGGTCTGCAAGCCCAAATGCACCAAAAAGAAAAATGTTAGGAGTATAGTGTGGGTAGGTAGTTGTTTGGGAGAATTTTACTGTTGATCTGTTGTCTTCATAGCATGTGGCAACTGATCAAAGAAAGAAATGGATGGTTCAAGCAGTAGGCACCTGGCCTACACCAAGAGATCATTTTCTGAATTCTTGACTCCTTCAAGAAGAAGCCATCCCCATGTGGAGCCACTGTTAGCCCCCCTATGAGATTTTTGACAAGCAAAACAAGGGGCTAAGTTTGTTGTTGAGCCTTCAAGGAATGCATTTCCTCGGAAAACACAGTCTCCTTGAAGCCTCCATGTGTCTTTTATCCTTTGATAAATTCCCCTCTGCTAATTCATATTATAAAGCCTCTCTGTTTGTGAAGAAATGCCCAAAGGCCCACTTTTTCCTCTTATTTAAACCCCCACTTAGCTTCTACTTGTTTCCCCTTCTATTTCCCTTCATTACCCTTCAAATTCCCCCAAAATCCCCTTTAAATTCTACCCATATCCCTTGTTTGGGCTAATTTACCCTTATCCCTCTATCGTTCCCCTTTCTAACCTTTAAATCACATTGGAATGGGCCAAACCCACTTCCGACCTTATACCAAGGCTTAGCCCTTTTCCCGCCAGCCCTTTTAAACCACTTCCCCACATAACCGTTACCCATGACCAAGCGCTTAAAGCCTTAGGCACGCATTGCATATCACATCCATCGCAGATTGCATTTTCGCGTGTTATGATAGTTAGATCCATCGCAAATATTTGCGACGCGATCTGATCGCGTCGCAAATATTTGCGATGCGATCATCTGATCGCCGCCATGGCATTTTCCGCCGATCGCATTTTCCCCATCGCATTTCCGCTCCGTCACAGAGCACAAAGCGTAGTTTTCTGTTTGCTCCTGATTTCCGCCGTCGTACTTTCTCCATTTGCAATTTTGCGATCTGACCCCCGGGTCCCACATCCACGGCTCCCCTCATTGCATTTTGTTCATTTCCTTTGTATTTCCTCCATTAGTTAAACCTTTGCATGTTACATTAAAGTTTAATAAATCATCCTCTGCCATGACCGGGTCCCGCCATTTCAAATGCATTTCATGTGTTTGACCTTTCCCCTTTGTAGCTCGGCCAACGGTTAAATATTAGTATTTAGCACTAAAGGCATTCTCCGCCATTGTTCCATGTGTTCGCCATTTCCACAGTCGCCACCACCTTTTCACCACGGGCCTCCAAAGCATTTCTCCACCACCACTGCCCGAGTTTGTAATAGTTTTATTTGATTGTTCAGTTAGCACAGAGAGGCCAGTTCAGCGGCCAAACGAAACAGCAGAGACGGATTTGAGGGATTCAAGCCGGTTAATTGAATATTAACAATTATAATCCTGCATTCAAAGGGAAAGGCGCAGTTTGAAGATTTAAGCATGCCGTCAAAAGCTTACCCGTGTTTAATATCAGCAGAGTACTCTTCTCTAGGCGTTCACCTTCCTACAAGAAATCTCCATGCCTCCTCGATCCCTGAAACAATTAATTACACTGACTAAAGCTCATTTAAGACAGTAAGGCGGTAGGTATGAGGTATGGAGCAGCCTTGCAGACTTTCATCCAGTTCATTTATTCCAGAATGGCAGCACAGAGCTCCAGACGCCGAAAGGACTCCAAATAAATATCTGAGGTCAAATCCGACCCGACAGAGATCTCCAAACCGATCTACAAAATACACACAGTGCTGCATATAACCATTAAGCAGAATGGGCTCGGCTTCCTCCACCATTCTGTATTAATGAGGCTCATTTAATTGTTCACCTACTTCTGTTTCTTCCTCTTCTCCTATAAGAACCCCCGGGAACATATTGTAAGGGTTGTTGTTGCCTTGTTGTGGCAGTTGCTGTTAGAGGGATTCATTCTTGACTGTTGGAATAGTCGTGGGAGGCAGTATCAGAGTATTTGTATGTAGTAGGCTGGGAGGAGAAATTCTGGACTGTATTAGCCATTGAGCTCAGTGTACATGACTGGTTTTTCATCAATTAATCAAAGCACTTTTCACAGGATCCTGGTCTATTACTATTGGTGATGTTTTTCCTAACTCTGTTTATTACATTTTCATATTGTTTCATGTTCTTCTGGTAGGCAACAGAAGTATAACATAGGATTCACCCTTGCTAGGTGCCCTATGTTTCCTGCTCTCCCTACCTGTAATTTTTTCTGCTTTATGTGTTATCTAAGAGCGAATTCATGTGGTTTAACCAGTGCAGTAGATGTTATTTCCTACTGGCTGATGTATGAACTTGCGGGTTTGCTGCTTGGATGTTTCTTCATCAATATTATCTCTGTTTTCCCTTAGAGTTGCTAAATCAGACCTGGATTTAAATGACCTCTAGTCTGATCTATAAGCTGCCCCTTCGTCCCTTTTGAGAGCTACCTTTGAGTATGTCCAAGCAGGTCTGGAGTTAAATGACCTCTGACCTGATCTATAGACATAAAATTGGTTATCTTTCCTTCTTCCACTTTCTCTCCTTAATGTTCCGTTCCACCATCTGCCTAAAATATCCTTTAGTGTAGATAACTTTCCCTTTGAAAGCCTTGGCTAGTGGATGCAAGTAATTTCCTTTCATGACTCCATAGCCCAATGGATGGCGCCGTCTTGGCCTATCCTCTTTGCTGAAACATCCTACTGCTTTGTTCCTTCTCTCCCATTACTTTCTCAGCCTTTGATCTCATGACTCAACCCAGCAACCAACCAACCAAATCATTTAAACCCCCCATCTGTGCTTCATACCTAGCCTAATATCTCAGTTTGGGCTTTCAAAGATATATCATTCTTGCTCTATTTGGAGAGATCCCTCTTCGGGTCCAGGAGGGCTAGATCCTAGGGCCCCAAAGTGGTTTGATGTTGTCTCATCTTTTGGTATTGCCAAATCTGCCAAAACATGGGAACCCCAACACTTTTGATTACTCCACCAACAAGATGATCATGTCATTATTGAAACCCACCATTGCAGATCCAAAGTCAATTGCTGATTATACTAAAACAGATGTAGAGATGGACACTGATACCATACATGAATTATATCATATTGAATTCCACAGAAGTACTACTAAAATGCTTTATTCAAAAGTGGTTAGCAAAACTATGAATGCTACCATGCTTCAAAAGACTGTATCTAATTTACAAACTCAAATGAAATTAGATAAAGCATCTCTACATGCTAAGGTTTTGAGGATCAAGTCCTTAGAATATTTGGTGATAGAAACTGGAGTGGATCCTTCCAATATTGAATTTGCTAAAACACTCATAAGGCAAAAGAATGAAGATATTGTTGCCTTGAGAAAAAACTTAAACTTCCACAGAGTGAGCATCCACAGGCGAAGGATATTCTTCAACAACAAAAAGAAAAGGATGAGACTATGCAGCTGGTACTAAATATGATAGCCCAAATCAAAGAAATGGAAAATCAGACAGAAACTCTGATGAAGGAAAATGAATCATAAAAAAGAGCAAATGAGGTCTCCATTCCTAAACTCATTCCAATTGTCAGTACTGTTGTTTCGTCTACACTGGCAGAGCATTTGGCACCAAAAGGACTATTGGAAACTGTAATTTCAATAACATCTATAGATACCTCTGCCACTGCATCATCTACATCACAGGTATAGAAAGCAACAGTTACAGCAAACATAGTTAAATCTATGGAAGAAATGTCCCTTAAGAACACTAATATCAATAATTTAAAGAAGGCACATAAAGATCTCGAAACCTCACACAAAAATGCTTTAATCACATCTAAGGGACATGATAAGAGAGAAAATAGACTTCAAGAGCAGGTAAATATTCTACAACAACAGGTTAATCTCAGTGAATAGGTAAAATACATCAAAAACTATCTTTGGAATAACATAATTGAGGGCATACATCTACAGTGGCCTTCCATTCAAATCATTTATGAACAGAGAGATCTATTCAAAGCAACACAAGTAGAAATTCAGTAGACAAAAGAGGAGCTTGCTGATAAGCCATCTCAAGCTTTAAAGCTGATTACATTTCTATATAGTAAAAATAAAGAAGAGCTTGAAGAACTGAAAATTCAAGATAGGACTAAAACCATACTAAGTAAAAGGAATATAATGAACAGTTTGGAGGAAATATGAAAAAACATGCACTTGTCAATAACAAAGTTCTTGGCTAGATACACTATATTAACACAATCAGGCCTTCCAGAAATTCATGGCTTCAATGAAAAACTAATGGTTCAGAAAGATTATGACAAGAATATCAGAGTATATGCCAAAGAATAGGTGAAGAAACCTCTACCACAAGGTTCCCCAACTGGAAAATTTATCTTAGAGTACTTTGAGAACTTTTTTTTTCTCCAAAATTAAATTAAGCACATCTTCATTGTCAAACCAAACTTTGAAAAGTACACAGAGGCTGATGAAAGCTACAGAAAATTGAAAAGCCTGAAGATACAAAGTGATCAACAATGGCAGGAATTCATTGATTTTTTACAACAGCATGCAAACAAAGTAGAACAAATGCAGTCATATTATTCATTTTTACAAAGGGTAAAATTTTACAGTAAAAGTGTATCAGGTGAAAGAGTAGAGTCAAAGAGTATCCGGGAATGAAACAGTTAAAACAATATTTACTGTTGTAATTATTTATTTTACAGCAGTAAAGTAAAAAAGTGGCAACGTGAAAGAGTACCAGAGGTGAAACATGGGTTAAAGAATGTAAATTGGAAAGATTGTCTTCCAAGCTATCTTCTAACAAGATATTGTTTCCAAGTGCCAGCAAGCATCTACAACAAAGCAACAAATCAATTTTGAAAAGATAAATCAGTTCTATTTTCCTTATCAAGAGGACAACTTGCCTGTTTGTTTTGCAGCTATCCCTCCTTTTTACGTAATAATATTTACTTTTTCCTAGAGATATTCCTACATGTCTCTCAGATATTTTGTAATAATTTTGTATAAATACTTCACTCTTAGAATAATTTAGGGTGGAATAAAATATTTCAAGACTACTATAGACATTTTTTCTGAATACATTGGAGTTTGTGTGAGTCAATTTGTAAAGCAGCAGATTGGAATTAAGTCAAAGAGACATCATAACTCAGGATTATTGCGCTGATCAGATAAGTAAATATTTTCCTGTTTTCATTGTTTATATTTCTAAAGTTCCACACATCCATTTTTATGTTTTCTATTTTGAATGATTGAGTAGGAGGATTTATACAGGATTAGTGTCAAAAGCTCCGTATTTTTTACTAGTTATTAATTGATATGTTTTTAGCTGATAACCAGACTTAAGAATTATTAAATGCTCTTAGTCCCTGTTTGAACCCTTTCTTTCATATTCATTTCTGTAACATAAGGATTCATAATGTCCCTTTTGTTCAGATCTTTACATTTCATCAAAAATCCTATTTCCAAACCCTTTGAAGGTCATCTACCCTACCCTAGGTACATTTTCTCTCTCGACCTTATTTGCTAGCTCTTCTTGCCAAGAAGTTGACTCCATATCCCAATGGTCTGGCAGATCCCTTTGTGGTTTACCTTGAAGTACCTCTTATTCCCACCAAACATTCAAAACAAACCAATAGTCCAATCATACCTAGCCTAAAATTTAAATCTAAAAAAAAGTTAAATTTTGAGGAGAAATCCCTTTCCGGAATTTAGGAAGGCTAGATCCTAGATTTCAAAAGAGGTTCTTGGTTACCCCTATTTTTCTTTAACTATAATTCAAAATCCCACGATCTAAGAAATTATTAGGGTGATAACATACTGGCAACCATATCGGGGAATTAACCACTCTCTAGTTTTAAGTTTAATCTTAGAGGAATATTTTTAAAACATGTATTTTCTACTTTAAGGTTAAGTTTAAAGGTTGTGGGTATTTATACAATAATAATTCTGGATCCCAAGAAATTCTATTATACTAGATCCAACCCTGATCCCAACCCTGCAGATATAGTAGACAATCCGGACCAGAAAGGAAAAAACAAAAAACAGATTGTTAGTTTAGAAACTGAAGTGCCCTTGAGAAAAGCTAATTCCTTACCCAAAGAATTAGTAAGCTTATCAGATATTGAATTTGATTTCAAGTTTGAAAATTCATTATTTAGAAATAAATCTGAAACTTATTTAAAGGAAACTATCATAGATCCTATTTTTACTTCTTTTGTGAATGAGAAATAGAAAATTATTTCAACCTCAATAAAATCAGACAAAACTGAAATTCAAAGTCCAGTAGAAAGGGTTAATGTTACATGAATTAAATACATTGATGAAGCTATGAAATTAGCCAATTTTTTGTCTCAATTTAAACCTCTATTTACTCAATTATACACCACAGTTTTTCCAGCAGCAGATTCTAATCTATATGCTACTACTTCATTTATAGATTCCACTGTCAGTTCACCCACAGAGCCTGTTAGTCCAGAGATTCATTTGCAGCCTAGGATCATATATTCATCATACCCTCAATCCACCGCCATTTCATCCACAGAATCATTCATTCTTGAGTTGCCTTTGCAGCCTAAGATAGTATTTCCATCATCTATTCAGTCCACCAAATCCACTACCACTGCATCTACTAGTGTTATAAGCACTACTTCATTAGTTGTTATAACCAGCACTATTCTTGCCACTATTGCTATACTTCCTAGTTTAGTAAAAATCCAAGCCATGGTAGCCAGATATGCTCCCTTGGTTTTACCCCAACCTCTTAATGATATGCCAGATGGATATCAATTTTTTTTTCCCTTATTTGATGGTCTCTCACAATATTCTTCACAACAACATGTAACCAAAATGAATGAATTTTGTGAGATCTATGAAATAGAT